>CAUYQG010228741.1:0-23979 GCA_963574415.1 Tarsius wallacei | reverse complement strand
GTTCATGTTCAAATTAATTATTGGTATGTGAAAAAAAAAATTATCATGGAAAGAATTACTAGCATAGAAAATTAATTCATCATTTTTTTTTATTTTTTGAGTTGGAGTCTCACTGTGTCACCCAGGCTGGAGGGCAGTGGCATGCTCATGGCCACTGCAGCCTTGACCCACTGGGCTCAGGCGATCCTTCCGCCTCAGCCTTCCAAGTATCCGGAACTACAAGTGCAGGCTACCACACCCAGCTAATTTTTGATTTATTGTAGAGATGAGGTCTCGCCAAGTTGCCCTGGCTCTTCTCGAACCCGTGGGCTGAGGCAATCCACTCGTCTCAGCCTCCCAAAGTGCTGGGATTACAGGCTGAGCCACCAAGCCCAGTCAACAGTTTACTTGTTAAAAATACATTTGCAATTATTCTTAAATCAAAGACCCACTTCCTGGCAAAAGGAAATGCCATCTAGTATATTGTGAAATGTATATTTGGTCTTTGTCCCTTTTCTGTTGCACAGCTCCTAAAACCCTTAGAATCTCCAGACTGATACAAACGTCTTTTGTATGGTAGTGAGCTGAGTGGTGTCCGGGGGGGTCTCCAAATAGCTTCAGGATAGGGGTTGGTCACCAGAAAGGCTGAGACATGATTAGAGGGTTGGAACTTTCATCCCCAGCCCCTATCCTCAGGGAGGAAAGAAGCACTGAAGGTTGAATTGATTAGCAATGACTGATGATGTAATCAATTTTGCCTACGTAACGAAGCCTCCATACAACCCCAAAGGACAGGGTTCAGAGAGCTTTTGGAGGAACACTGAACACGTGGAGGTGCCTGGAGTGTCGTGCCTGGAAGCTCCACGCTCCTTTCTGCTCACTTTGCCCTATGCGTTTCCTCCACCTGGCTGTTCATCTGTATTTTGGGGTTATATCCTCTTAACATCACGCATGTTAAAGAACATACTGCAAATTTTGCTTTGATAAATTTTGGCATCTTTTGTTATATGGGTGACACAATTAAATTTATTTTAGTTGGTAGCGAAACCGAGATTAAGAACAATTCTTTTGCACGATATTTATTTATTTATTATTTTAGTTTATTTTGGAGTTGTGGGGTACATGTGAGGATTTACTACTCAAGTCTATGACATGCAGGTGAGGTATAGACTTCTGGGGGCCCCCTCTGCCCAATAGTAGACCTGGTATCCAGTGTGTTTCTGTGTGTCCTTTATTCCTTCTCCCTTCCTCCCTCTTTTGGTCTGATGTCTGTTGTTCCCACCCATGTGCTCACGTGACCAGTGATCAGGGCCCCCTTGCAAGTGAGAGCCTGCGGTACTCAGTTCTTTGTTTCTGTGATAGTTCACTTAGTAGGATGGTCTCCAGCTGCGTCCATGTTGCTGCAAAGCCCATGATGTTGTTCTTCTTTATGGATGTGTAATAGTCCATCGTGTCTATGTGCCACATTTTCTTCGTCCAGTCCACTTTTGACGGGCATCTAGGTTGGCTCCACGTTTTTGCTATCGCGAGAGGCACTGCAATGAACATACAGGCATGTTGTACAATAGTTAGACACCTGCCTTCAACTCTGCTCACCTTATACTGTCTGGTTGCCAGTTCTGTTCTCAAGGGACAAGAAAGGAAATAAGAGAGAACAAAGACCCAGATGAGTAGGAGTTAGAGTCTCTCCTTCCACACATCTTAGTGCTTTCCTCCATGTGCCCCATGTATGTGCACATCTGAGCAGACGCAGGGACGCTTTCTGTAAGCACTGTGAGGACAAGATGATGGGGACACTTCCCCCACCTCCAAACCCCACTGTGAGCTCTGCGACTGTGGGACTGGACACACAGCGAACACGGCTGATAGATCCTGCCAGCTTCTGCCTCCTCTGTTGCTAAGGGCCTCCAAAACTAAACAGCTTTCTCTCTGTAACACACATTTTATTCAAAGTCAGATATGGTCCATTTATTTTCTTTTGAAACAGGCTTTTTTACAGGCAAAATGTTGTAGATCAATTACTTCATTTAAAAATGTTTCTTTCTAGAATCTGAAGAAGAACAACAAAAGAACCCATAATCTTATTGACTGGGATGTACTGAAAATTTTTTTTTTTTTTTTTTGAGTTGGAGTCTCACTCTGTTGCCCAGACTGGAGTGCAGTGGCTGCTCCCGGACACCGCAGCCTCGACCTGCTGGGCTCCAGTGATCCTTCTGCCTCAGCCTTCCAAGTAGCTGGTACTACAGGCGTGCGCTACCACACCCAGCTAATTTTTTTGATTTATTGTAGAGATGAGGTCTCGGCAAGTTGCCCAGGTGGGTCTCGAACCCGCGGGCTCAGGCAATTCACTCACTTTGGCCTCCCAAAGTGCAGGATTACAGGCTGAGCCACTGAGCCCGGCCGAAAAATTTTAACTGAAGTGAATTTTTTTTTATAGCACGAAACTCAATGCCTTTGAAGTAGGAAGTAGATGGTTTTCCACGAAGACTGAGACCTTTTAATTAATATTCATAACAATTGATATGTATAATTTTGGTCACTGGAGGACTACTATGGTTTTCCATTGATGCAATAGAAATATATTGAGGACAACGAAAAAGTAATTAACAACCGAATATGAGGGTCATAAAGTTAAATTATTCCCTAGTTTATAGTAAGCTCTCCATGCATACAGAATTATTTTCTGAAAGTAAGACAATACTGAATGTCATGTTTTTCTTTGTCTCTAAATTGTGTAGTTAATGTTTTTCTTGAACAAAGGCTACTTTGGGTACAATAAAGATAATTAAATGGTGAATAGACAAGTTTGAGTGTTGAGAGGAACTTAGGAATAATGGTAAGAGATATAATAGATAAAAGAAAAATTCTGCTTTATTTAAGTTTCCTGTTTCTGAAATGTGTAAAGTGTTATTTAAACTCAGATATTTGGAGCATTACAGTAGTTGACATTGTTACATGGAAATCTATGTTCTGATCCTCTTTTTAAAAAAGTATTATTATCATTTTGAGTTGGGGTCTCACTCTGTCACCTGGGCTGGTGGGCAGTGGCACGATCATGGCTCACCACAGCCTGGACTTTGCTGGGCTCAGGTCTTCTTTCTACCTCAGCCTTCCAAATAGCTAGAACTACAAGTGTGCACCACCACACTCAGCTCATTTTTTGATTAATTGGAGAGATGAGGTCTCGCCAAATTGCCCAAGCTGGTCGTGAATTCCTGGGCTCAGCCAATTCTCTCGCTTCTGCCACCCAAAGTGCTGGGATTACAGGCGTGAGCTACTGTGTCTGGCTATTTAAACAATTTTTAATTTATTTTAATTTTAGAGTTGTGGGGTACAAGTGAGGATTTACTACATAAGTACTAGGCATGCAGATGCAGTTTGGACTTCTAGCAGGCCTTCTCTCCTCCCGATAGCGGACCAAATACCCTGTATGATACCACGTGGCCCCTTTCTCCCTTAGCAGTGATCAGTGCCTGCCGGTCCCACCCTTGAGCCTGTGTGACCGGTGCTGATCCTCTTTTTATTACTGACTTCGGTGAAAATCAATAAGTTATTTATGTGTGTATAGGCCAGCAAATAAATACGCAGTCAATTCAGTTTAGCTCAGTTCAACACAGTTATAGAGAACCTCATTTTTTAAAGGTGACTGGTGGTACTGTAAGACTCAGTTCTTTTCCTTAAGAAGCCCAGGAAGGAACCCAGCTATGCGATCGCACAAAGCTATGGTGTGCAGTGCCAACAAGCATTCGACATATTCTTTCCCTGTGTTTGTTTTTATTATTTTAATATGCTTTTCAGAATAGTTCTCTGGGTAGCAAGAATGCTGATAGGTAAAATATAACTTGTGGCATATGGCAATGCTTATTTGGGAATACATTTGCTTTTTAGATGCAGTCTTTACTTTCCTGTCCCTATGGTTTGCTAATTATGTAATTTAAAAAAAGAAAACATGAAAAGGCATAGTTTTCCTGGACAGAAGCTGCCACATCGGAGGCTGGCTATCCAGAGATGTTATTACATAGATTCCAAAGTGTTTGGGCCCAAGTAGCTATCAAAGCATAATATCTAAGAGAACTTACAAAGTGGAAGTTTGTCTTTTGCAATATGATTTTCTATAGTGTTAAATTTTCCCTTTAAGTGATGATCCTTGGCCGGGCATGGTGGCTCAGTCTGTAATACCAGCACTTTGGGAGGCCGAGGCGAGAGGATTGCCTGGGCCCGGGGGTTCGAGACCAGCCTGGGCAACTTGGTGGGACCTCGTCTCTACAATAAATCACAAAAATTAGCTGGGCGTGGTGACGTGGTATTTCAAGCTACTTGGAAGGCTGAGGTGGAAGGATAGCCTCAGCCCAGCAGGTGGAGGCTGTGGTGGCCATGAGTGTACCAGTGTACTCCAGCCTGGATGACAAGAATGAGACTCCAACTCAAAAAAAAGAGATGATCCTTTTTTTTTTTTTTGAGTCGAGGTCTCAACCTGGCCTGTCCCCCAGGCTGGAGGACAGTGGCATTAGCATGGTTCACCACAGTCGTGACTTCCTGGGCTCAGATGATCTTCCTGCCTCAGCCTCCTGAGAATGTGGAACTACAGGTATCTGACACCACACCTGGTTAATTTTTTTTTTTAATGTTTGTAGTGACCAGGTCTCACTATGTTGCCCAGGCTTGTCTCGAATCCTGGGCTCAAGCAGTCCTCCCACCTCAGCCTCCCAGTGTGCTGGGATTATAGGCATGAGCCACCACACTCGGCCAAGAGATAATCTTTCATATTAATGAACTTTATGCACTGCTAAAGTGAGCAGTGATGTGAGCTGTGAGTGGGAACGGGGAGAGGAGATGTGGTACTAAAAGAAACCTGTGCATTTTAATCCTGAAAACCTTCTGTTGGTGCTTATGGGAGGAGGGTAGTGAGATGAAGAAAGGGGAAAAAAAAAACCACTCACAGGGACAAACTCCTCCCCTCCCCTCTTGCCTACTGCATGTTCTGTTACTTAGACCGTCATTTTAGTTATCCAGCTCTTCCAATATGCTTTTTATTCTGCGGGGACTAAAGTCAGTGATTCCAATGATCAGATAATCCAGGAGGAGGGAGGAGAGAAACGTAGAACGTGAGTCTGGGAAATGAAGGGAGGTGAATGAGTGGCCCAGCTGTGGAAAGCAGATGGTGAGCTTTGGGCATGGAGGGAAGAAAGAGTGTTGGGTTGAGCGCCATGGGGCCAGAGAGTGGGTGTTCCAGGCTGAAGGGTACCCTCCCACAATTCACACGCTGAAACCCAAACCCCAGCACGGCAGTCTGACTGTATTTGGAGATTTGGTCTTTAAAGAGGTCATTGAGATAAAATTTGAAGCCATTGGTGGGCCCTAATCCAATAGGACAGGTGTCTTTATAAGGAGGAATTAGGATGTAGACGACACACAGAGTAAGGGGCAACGGTGTGAGAACAGAGGGAGAAGATGGAGAACACTTAGGAGCCAAGGACAGAAGCCTTCAAGGAAACAAGCTGAGCAACCCCCTCAGGCCCCCTCCTACTGTGGGAGCTTTTCTGTCCTCTTAATAAATCCTGCTTTCTAAAAACAAACAAAACCAACAACAACAAAGAAACAACCCTGATGCCATCTTGATCTTGGCCTTCCGCACCCAGAATTGTGAGAAGATGAGTTCCTGTTGGTTAAGCCACTCAGTCTGCCATACTTTGCCATGGCAACCCTAGCAAACGAATACAGTAGGGCAGCAGTCCCCAGCTGTTTTGGCATCAGGGACCGGTTTCACGGAAGTCAATTTTTCCATGGACTGGAAGAGAGGGGGGTGGCGGGGGAGGGGACAGTCAAACCTCACTGCTCGTGTTCATCTGCGTTTGCAGCCGCTCCCAGCGCTAGCATCACCACCTCCGCTCCACCTCAGATCATCAGGCTAGATTAGATTCTCCTAAGGAGCTTGCATCCTAGATCCGCACATGCGCAGTTCACAATAGGGTTCCCGCTCCTTTAAGAGTCTAATGCCGCTGCCGATCTGACAGCAGTCCGGGCTCAGATGGTAATGTGAGGGATGGCCAGCGGCTGTGAACACAGATGAAGCTTCGCTTGCTTGACCACTGCTCACCTCCTACTGTGCTGTGAGGACTGGCCTGTGGCCCAGGAGTTGGGAACCCCTGTGGTAGGGGACCTAGGGAGGGAGACAAGTTCATAAGGACACAGGAGGATAATAGAGCTTTCATTGTAATTTTGTCCAAAGTCCTCACAGCAGGTGGCATGTGACTGAAAACCACTGGCAGGTGGCAGAGGTCTGGACTCTGAGGGTGCCCGACCAATTTGGAAGGCCATGGATGCTTGTTTCTGACCCCTCAGGCTACTTGGCCATGCTCTCCAGGAAAGCCTTGTTTGTCCAGATTCCACTCCTGTTCTCTCACCTCTCAGAAGGAAGTAAGGAGAAGTCATTAAACAGAAGAGAAGATTTTTCCTATTTTTTTTCCTGTGGGCAGGCAATAAGGAGTTGCATCACCTACAGAGAATTAAAAAGCAGCCATAAAACTATGAGTTGGCTGTTTCTTATGGTCACCAATGCTCCAGTAATTTTAAACAATTTCAGAGGTGAAATACTCCAAATGAAATATTTTGTTGGTCTAAGTCCTAAATCATTGCTGTGGTTACTGTTGAATTTGTTTTTATTTTATTTTATTTTTTGATTTTTTTGTAGAGACAGGGTCTCACTGTGTTGCCCAGGCTGGTCTCCAATTCTTGGGCTCAAGCAATCCTCCCGCCTCAGCCTCCTAAACTGCTGGGATTGTAGGAGTGAGCCACTGCACCCAGTCACTGTTGAATTTTATGAAGGTATATCTATGCTTCCAATTGAATATGCTTTTATGACTTTTACTTTAATAAAAATTGTAGTCGACATGGAAGTTAATTTGGAGATGTCACAGTAGATCCCATGCAGGCCAGGTTGGCTGCAGGCACCAGTTTGGAGAGTACGTTCATGAGGCTCAGAATTGTGCATGCTTGCTTGGAGTGCTGTTTCTGTCTCCCAATCCCATGGTACTTCATGTTGTCGCTTTTAAGCCATAGGTTAGAAATGAACACGTGGACTGGATAAAAAAGAATGTGGTACATATACATGATGGAATGTTATGTGGCCATAAAGAAGGACAGAATTACAGACTTGGCAGCAACTTGAATGGATTTAGAGTCCATCCTACTAAGTGACCTATCACAAAAACAAAGAACTGAGTACCACACGTTCTCACTTATAAGTGGCTCCCAAACATTTATCATGATACTACAAGAGAGGGATCAGCAGTAGTGGGACACTGCCAGGGAAGGGAGGGCTGGGAGGGGCACATGACATCACTAAGGGTACCTGATCCTAAACCAGGGGAAGTGAGGACGAGTGGGAGGCCCAAACTTCACCTGCATGTGGACCACTTATGTACCGAATCCTGACTTGAACCTCACATCTTTAAAATAAAGGGGGAAAAGAACAATGATAGCACATGATTATAAAAATGAAGAAAGATAATTTGAGCTACTTCCATTCTGTCATTTTCTGTGACTACTTGGGGTTTTTTTTATTTTGTTTTGTTTTTGTTTAATATTTTAAAAAGCGAAATTGAGGCCAGGCATGGTGACTTACACCTGTAATCCTAGCACTTTGGGAAGCCAAGACAGGCGAATCACTTGAGTCCAGGAGTTTGAGACCAGACTGGGCAACATAGTGAGACCTAGTCTCTACAAAAAACAAAAACAAAAACAAAATTATCCGAGTGTGGTGACATGCACCTATAATCCCAACTACTCAGGAGGCTGAGTTGGGAGGATTGCTTGATACCAGGAGGTCAAGGCTGCAGTGAGCTGTGCTCATGCCACTGCACCCCAGCCTGGGTGACAGAGTGAAACTCTATCTCAGAAAAAAAAGTACAATCGAGTATGAACTGTGAAGCGTAATATTTTTGTTTAGTAACTGCATATTTGTCCACCCATGAAATATTTTACTAAATTTGAATACTATTGTGGAAACTAAAATTGAGTTAAAATTATTTTAAATTGAAGAATAATGATTCTTTTTTCACACTTATTTTATTTTATTTTATTTTAAAGATATGGGGTACAATTCAGGGTTAGGTATACAAATGATCATTGTGTAGGTAAATTTGGGCCTCACTTAGGTCCCCACTTCACCAGGTTTAAGATCAGGTGCTCTTATTGATGAGGTGTGCTCCCCCGCCAGGCAGTTTCCCACTACTGCCAATCTCCTTCTTATAGTATTATGATAATTGTTCAGGGTCCACTTATGAGTGAGAACATGTGGTACTCAGTTCTTTGTTTCTGTGATAGATCACTCAGTATTATAGACTCTAAGTTCATCCAACTTGCAAAGTTGCTGTGAAGTTCATAATTTTGTCCCTCTTTATGGCTATGTAATATCCATTGTGTGTGTGTATATATATATATATATATATACACATGGCATTTTAAAAAATCCAGTCCTCTTTTGATGGACAGCACAGTTGTTTCCATGTTTTTGCTATTGTGAATAATGCTGCAATAAACATGCCTGTGCAGGTATCTTTTTCATAGATTCATTTGAGTTCCTCCGGGTATATTCCCAGTAGGGGGATGGTGGGGTCATATGGAAGGTCGATTTTTAGATCTTTTAGAAATTGCCACACTGTTTTCCACAGAGGTTGTACCAGTTTACATTTCTAACAGTGTAGAAGTATTCCTTTTTCCCTGCATCCTCTCCAGCATCTGATGTTTTTTGAGTTATTGATGATGGCCATCCTCACTGGAGTTAGGTGGTATCTCAGTGTGGTTTTAATTTGCATTTCTTTGATGATTAGTGAAGCTGACCATTTTTTCATGTGTCTGTTGGCTGCTTGTATGTCTTCTTTTGAGAAGTGTCTATTCATATCTTTTGCCCACTTTGTTATAGGGCTGTTTGTTTTTTCCCTTTTGGCACATTTGAGTTCCTTGTAGATCCTGGATGTTAGGGCTTTGTCAGATATAGAGTAGGCCAATATTTTTTCCATTCTGTGGGCTGAGAATAATGATTCTTATAGATAATAATTTTGTTGTGTGGAGGAGAGAGATAATGAAAAGTGACCTTCTCTGAACGTCTACATCAGCTTCACTGTTGGGTACTGCTAGGTACCACCAGCTTCTGTTCCTCTCTATCATCTCTAAGGGGAGTGGAACATCAATATGGCTCCTGTGTTTGAGACGATGTTTAGACCTCATCCCTGAAAGCTAAGATGTCAACCAATAAGAGGAAAGCAAATCATGTCTTCTCACATTGGCATTATATAGACATTCAAACATAAGGTGTGCCAAGGCCCAAATTAATGTTGGACTAATTTACTTCTTACTGTTCATTCAAACAACTCTCCTTGAAAGCTAACTGTGTGCCTTACACTTTGCTAGGAACAGTAAGTCCCCTACCTACAAATCTTCAAATTGCAAACTTTCAAAGATGCAATCGTGCATTCGCATGTCCAATCATGTAAAGTAGTTCATAGGTCCAGCACACATTGTGTTAGCTGGGTACCCAGGCTAATTTGTTGGACTTATGAACAAATTGGATTTATGAATGCGCTCTCGGAACAGAACTCATTAGTATGTAGGGGGCTTAACTGTATTCAGGACACAGTGATGAGAAAACTTTATACCCGCTCTTGAGAAATCATAGTTTAGTCAGGGAGAAAGATATTCAAGAAAATGACTGCAATACAGCATCAGAACTTGGAAAGCATAACGCAAGCAATTTGTTCTGTTGGGCTGAGAATGGATGATGATTTTTAAACTGGGTTTTTAAAGAAGAGGTTCTTTGCCAAGAAAGGTTGGGGAAAACATTCCAGGGAGATGGAAGAGAGAGAGGCAGATATGGAGTCTTGGAAGCCCATGGAGAGTCTGGGGGGAGCCCTGAATGGTTGGTTCTCTGCTGGGAGGGCACGGTGAGAGAGGGCTGCAGAGATGAGGCTGGAAGGATGCTGGATGGCAAGCACTGGGATTTATTCTCAAGTCTGCATGGGGGGCTGGTGTGGGATTTATAGAAAGATGACTTGATCAGAAACAGCTTGGGAACAGCGTTCAGCTAGCAACAAATCACAGATGAGCTAGGTCTGGCAGTAGAACCAGTGGTCCTCGAGGAAACTCCATTATCATCAGTCGTGTCCCAAAATACCCAGAACCCTGCCCCTCACCCTTTCCACAAGGGATAAACTGTCATGCGAACACTATCAAGTACACGTAGTTCTGCCCCGACCAGGCTAACTCAGCCTAAAAAAACATTCTGAGTGTCATGTGTCACTTTACATAGATTTTATTATATTCCCCATCTGTTGAATTTAATCTGATTGAGTCAATCAAATCAAAAGTGGAGAGTATATCAACTCCTTCTATTTGTCCATGCTCTGGTTTCTTTGCAAGATAGATCTTTTAAAAAATCATTTAATTTTTTTCAAAGTAATGCACATACATGATTTATTAACATTTCAATGGTTTTACCGTAAGTGTAGGAGTTCCCAGCCCAGCTGGGTATTTACTTTTAATGCTTTTTAGTTGTTCTCCTGGTATTCACCTCCGTATTTCTGAATTATTGTTGCGCTTATAGGTAGGACTTGCCCTCTGGTTGTCTTCATGGTATATGCCAGGTGGTCAGGAGCTTTTGGAGTGCAGCAGCAGCAGAAGAGGGCATCTCACCATTCAGTATTATTTATTTTGCTTCTTTTGAGACAGGGTCTTGCTCTGTTGTCCAGGCTGGAGAGCAGTGGTGCAATCCTGGCTCATGGCAGCCTCGACCTCCTGGCCTTGGGCGAAACTCCCACCTCAGCCTTCTGAGTATCTGGGACTATAGGCACAAGCCACCACGCCCCACTAATTTCTTTTAAAACTTGTTTTGTAGAGACAAGTTCTTGCTATGTTGCCAAGCCTGGTCTTAAACTCCTGGCCTTAAGAATCCTCCCTCTTCGTCCTCCCGGAGTGCTGGGATAACAGGCATGAGGCACTGCGCCTAGCCCAGTATTCAAGACCTCCACTTAGCTCTCCTGGTTTCTGTTATATCCTCTTCCTTTCTCTCCACCTTGCTTGGTACCGTGAAATGGAAGCTTCCCTGTACATCCAGGAAGGGCAGCTCAGGCGGTCTGACTGCTCCCAGCTCTACCTTCGCCCTCACTCTTTCCTGTAGTTCCTCTTAACTAGTTTCCGAGCTGGAATTGTCTCCCGGCACCTCACACTCAGCCATTTCAGGAGTCTGGCTCTTTGGTCAATGTTTCATCTTCCAATTATTTGTTGGTATTGCTCCTCCCCTGCTGTTTCTTTGTGTATGTGCTCTGTGAATTTGTGTCTGTTAAACACTGATTATTCTTAGTGCAATGTGATTTGGGGAATAAAGAAAAATGCATGAGCTGATTTCACCGTGGTGACCTGGAAAGCACCGAAAAGCAAACCATATAACTATAGCAACCGCCAGGGCGATTGCTCATTGTTTTAAACTGTGAAATATACTTTCGCATAGTTAATTTCATTTGATACTTAGACATCTCTGGCCAGGCACGGTGGCTCGTGCCTGTAATCTCAGCAGTTTGGGAGGCTGAAGCAGGAAGATTGCTGGGGCTGGAGTTCAACACCAGCCTAGGCAACATAGTGAGACCTCATCTCTACAAAAGAATATTAAAATTAGTGGGGCAGGGTGGCGTGTACCTGCAGTCCCAGGAAGCTGTTGCGGAGGGATCGCCTGAGCCCAGGAGGTTGAGGCCAGGAGGTCAAGGCTGCGGTGAAATATGATCGTGCCACTGCACCCCAGCCTGGGCGACAGAGTGAGACCCTGACTCATAAGATAAAAACAAATCCCTGTTGAGGATTATAGAAAGATAAGAGGTAGTATGCTCATTTTATGAACAAGGAAACAGGTACAAAAAGGTAAAGTAACTGATTCAATTTCGTAGGAAGAGTTAGTGAATATTCTCAGCTTTCTGATTCCCAGCTAAGGCTCCTTCCTGGGAGGTTTTCTGGAGGTTAATGTTTTGAATAAAACAACTTTTATCTCTTTTTGACATAAAACTGCAGATAATTGTTAACAAGAAATAGGTCAATTCTTCTCCTCCATTACGAAGATAACTTTACATCAGTGCATATTTCTAAAGATAAGCATCTTTTCAGCATTTGCAGTACACTACTTGCTGAATAGATCCTAAAAGCCCAAATTCTCCCTGTGGGCCTATGATCTAATGAGACATATAAGACCATAAAGGCAGAAAACGAATCAGGAGACATCGGGTAATTCTCCTTGGGTAGACATATTTGGCATCGGGCTGCATGTTGGGAGACATTTTTCTTTCTTGAATCTTCAGACCCTTCCCCCACAGCCTCTTACTTATGGGAGAGACATTTAAGGGGAAAGAGGAAAGAATTTCTGAGAAGAAATGAAAAGGCAAGAGAAAAAGGGTTTGCTGTAGATGTGGATATAGCTCTCCGAGGCTGGGTGAAATAGAACACAAACCATTCTTGGCTTACGCACAACAAAATAACCCGCCTAGAAATGAAAGCTCAATTAACACGGAACAAGAATTCCCAAAGGTTTGTTCCCCCAAATTTCTTCCTTCTCTATTTGTGATCTCAAGAGTGTTCTTCTGAAGAAATCTCCTAGATGAGACAGAAACATTTTCAAACAAAGGGGAAGAAATGTACGCCACTTGGCAAGACTCAGAATAATCACGTGACTGTCACACCTATATTTTTCCAGGACCTAGTTTGATGTTCACTTTAATATAAAGATGAAAGTGAGGCTGCAGTGCCAATTTTTTTAGGGCAGATTTATGGAAGGGCGGGCAGAAGTTTGGGCTTAAACAAAGGAACATTCCAATGGGAAGTGCATCACACCGAGTACTCCAAACCACGAATTTACCCATTACAAGGATTCTCTTGTGTCACCAAATTCTGCTGTCCCATAATTCTCCTCCTGCCATGCTCCGTATTTCTAATCAACATGCGCTATTTTTCTTGGTACGTTCTGAGGCACACTTTGTAGCATCAGCCCGCTGGTCTAGTTCTTTTTTGCAGTCCATGCTGGGTCCTCATAAATCTTCTTCTAAAGCAGTTGAATACACTGTGGGACAGAGTTGAGAGGACGTGGGTTCTAGTCCCAGAGAGATTTGTCTGTGCTGCCTGGCGGCTCCACGTGGCTGTGTGACCTGTATTACTTCTCTCAGATTCAGTTTCTTTAAGTGCCAAAGGGGGATAAAATAGTATTTACTGCACGGCTTCCTTTAGAAGATTAAATGATACAATGAATGCAAAATGCTAAATCAGTGCCTGGCCTAGAGCATATAGTCAATAAAAGGCAGCTATTATTGTTAATATTAAACATGTAGTTTCAAAGGGCCACATTTATGAACAAAATTCTTTTCTGCTCCATTTCCCCTCAAATTAAAAATGAAACTTGAAAACATGTTTAAGCTTTTTAGTTTTAACACTTTTGTGTAAAGTTTGAAAAACAAAGCGATCAAAATAGAACATAAGGCCAGGCGCAGTGGCTCACATCTGTGATCACAGTGTTTTGAGCAGCCAAGAAGGGAGGATTGCTTGAGGTCAGGAGTTTGAGACTAGCCTAGGCATCATAGTGATACCCCATCTTTCCAAAAAAAAAAAGAAAAAACTAGGCAGGTGTGGTGGTACATCTCAGCTACTCAGGTGGCTACGGCAGGAGGATTGCTTGAACCCAGGAGTTTGAGGCTACAGTGAGCTGTGATCATACCACTGCACTCCAGCTTGGGTTACAGCGAGGCCCTACTTTCTCTAATAATAATAAAAATAAGTTAATACCAGAGATTAACTTCAATGCTGATATGAGTAATTCTATAAAGCTCTTCAGAATAAACATTTACTCAACAACTAGTATGTGCTACGTATATGTAGATAAATGCAAACATGAACGAAAGAGTCTGTGGCTTCAAAACGTTCATAATCCCCAGGAGTGTACACCTTTCTATGTAACCACACATAGTATTGGAGATGGATGGTATCATTGGACTAAAAAGAAGCAACGACTCATTCTAATGCAGGGCCCAGGAAAGCTTCACCAGATGGTGGGTGTGGCTTGAATGAGTAAGGTTCCGATTTAGTCAGCCGTGGAGGGGGAAGGGAATTCCAGGTCTAGGAAGAGGCAGGAACAAAGAATGAAGGGGCAGGAACTCATGTTCAAAGAAGGCGTCTGGCATGGCTACAATAAAGTTGTATAGATGGAGATGAATGGAGATGAAACGCTGGGGAAGGACGTTGGGGTCACATTCTCAAGGCTTTCCGCATCATGTAAGACATTCCTACTAAGGTTGGCAGATAATGGGAAATGCCACTGAAGGTGTGTGAGCCTGACAATGGCATGATCCAATTAGAGTTTCAGAAGCGATCGCTTTGTGGAAGGAGGATTGTCAAGTGCTGAAAGGAAGCCTAGAAGTTCAATCAAGATCCTGCGACTGATCTGTTCGTATCTGAAGAAGTCCTGAGCATGGCCAGGAGAGAAGAGGAGGTCGCAGTGGTTGGGAAAGGTTACAGCTGAACGTCGTTTCAGAAGTAGGATCCAGAGCGCCAGGTGAGTAATTGGATCGAGTGAAACGCTGTTGGTATTCCAAAACTGCCTATTGTTTTTCTTAAAAAAGTAACACATCCTGGATATGAGAACACACTATCATCAAATATCAAATGAGGGGGATCAGAGTCCCTCAGAGACTAATTCTGGGTCTTTCGGACAAGTTGGAGGGAGAAACTCTGGGAAAGGTATTGGGAGTGTGGGCTGTGGGTTATGCGAACGTCGCTCTAAAATTTGTTTCCAGAAATGGAACGGCTGGGCTAATGTGCAGGGACAGGGAGAGGACAGGGAAGACAAGCAGAGGCTGCCACAGAGACAGAAGGTGGAAAGGAATGATGGAACCATGGATGGAGAGCCAGGCAGGGCTAGGGTGATGACACGAAGCCCAGGGTTCACTGGGGGAAGGAGCAGGGCGTTTTGCCTTCAGCCAGAGGGGAAGGAAGAAATGAAGGAAGAAGGAATAGAAACATCTTGAAGGAGAGGGGCTGGAAGGTGAGTGAGTAATTCTGATGACTCAGTGAATTCATGGGCAAAGATTTGGGCTGAGAATCAGGAGGGTTAGAAATGTGAAAAAAACGGAAAAGACCGGAAAAACTCATTCTTGAGGACAGAAAAGAGAATCCATTAGGGGTGAAGTGACATATGTTCAAACACGAGCTAGTTGGGTCCCGACTGAGAAGATAAAGCATGACTTTAGAGAACATCCAATATACGTGTAAAATTGGAATACAAATAAGCTCTCATTCTCAACCCCATCCTGTAAAACCTTGAAGAATAATTCAGGCTATCCTGAAGCTCTCTTGAGAAGGCCATGCTGACTCCTTTGCTTCTCAGAGATGGGTGAGAGAAGAGGCAGTATCCTGTAAACATTACACCCCAAAGGTTCTTATACAAAGAATTTGCTGCAGACCTATCAGTGGTTCCATCATTCCTTTCCACCTTCTGTCTCTGTGGCAGCCTCTGCTTGTCTTCCCTGTCCTCTCCCTGTCCCTGTACATTAGCCCAGCCGTTCCATTTCTGGAAACAAATTTTAGAGCGACGCTCCCATAACCCACAGCCCACACTCCAAATACCTTTCCCAGAGTTTCTCCCTCCAACTGGTCCTAAAGACCCAGAATTAGTGTCTGAGGGACTCTGATCCCCCTCATTTGATATTTGATGATAGTGAGTTCTCATATCCAGGATGTGTTACTTTTTTAAAGAAAAACAATAGGCTGTTTTGGAATACCAACAGCATTTCACCCTTTCACTCAGTGGAAACTCTGTTATTTATTTGTTTATTTCTGAGTTAGGGTCTCACTCTATTGTCCGGACTGTGAGCACGATTACTCCTCACTGCAGCCTCAACCTCCTGGGCTCAGGTGATCTTTCCACCTCAGCCTCCTGAGTAGCTGGGACTACAGGCATGTGTCACTACACCCTGCTAATTTTTTGATTTTTTTTTTGGTGGAGAAGAGGTCTCTCTATGTTGTCCAGGCGGGTCTCGAACTCCTGGGCTCAAGCAGCTGTTCCACTTGGGCCTCCCAAAGTGCTGGGATTACAGGTGTGAGCCACTGCTCCCAGCCGAAAGCTCAGTTCTGAAGACAGTGCTAGCAGATGAAACATCCTAGGTGATGTGAGATGATAGTCTTTGTTTTGCGCATCTGTAGGAAACCTGTGCTATGGGTATCTTTTTGGCTGCTCAGCAGATTTTCTTTTTTTCTTTTTTTAAAGATGTGAGGTACAATTCAGGGTTAGGTATACAAATGTCAGCATATTTTCCCAGTTTCTGAGGTAAGGGAGGGTAAGAATAGATTATTTTTCACTGTTTCACAATTTTAGCATTTAGGACAGGACTCGATGGTGAGAGCACATACTCAATAAATGTTTGTTGGGCTAATGAACAAATACATGTCTTTAGGTCAGTTAGCTTTACACATGGGAAAGCTCTTCTCTGGCCCCTGGCTGCCCCTCTGGCTCTAGCCAACCATTTTAGAAATGTGGCTAATTACTTATAAGGGAAATTGAGTAAGATTGTCTTATTAAAACCTACAATCTACTAACGGCCATGTGAAAAAAAAAATTTCCAGACCATGGATGGTAGGTCTGCAGCAAATTCTTTGTATAAGAAGTCAGCATATTATTAGAACAGAAACTTGAAATTTAAAAGCCTAGAGTTTCTTATCCATAGATGACACTATTTACTTTTTAACATTAAGGATACGCTGAGATTTCGAGAAATGAAATGACCTAAGAAAATTAGTGATGAATTGAGGAGATATAAGCCCTGAGAATCTTGTTCGCCAGTTGGTATCCAGGTCTCTTTCCTTGGTAAGTGGAACAGAAATGAGTCACTTATCCACAGGCTTGATTCAAATAGAAGGATAAATTGTGGTACAGATAATAGCTAATGTAATGCCAGACCTCTCTCAGGAACTATAGAGATTTCAGATCAATATGTAGTCAAAGAGTACATGGTGATGACTTTCTGAAAAGTTGATCAATAAGTATACATCACCAAGATCAGAATTTATTTAAAATTATGAACACCCTGGAAGACTGCCAATGCCTGAGTAATAACTCCAGGCAGTCCAGATTTATGCCAGCTTCCTCCGTTTATATAAATTGCTGGAATCTCTTATGCCTGACCCCTCTGATGTATCAGCTTTGTTATGTCAGTTTAGATATAGGTAAATTTCCTATGGGCATTTATTAGCTTTATTAAAAAAGAGGCAATTGTCCAAAGGCCTCTGGGCATATGCACCCAAAACATAAAATATAAGAATGAAATTAAATACTCAGGCTGCCAAACACTTCATAAAAAAGCCAGGCCAGTTCAGCCTACTGAGGCATGCCAGATTGGCAGGCCAGATCTTGTGTGCGTGCGTGTGCGTGTGTGTGTGTGTGTGTGTGTGTGTGTGTGTTTCCCTGAAGGTTCACAAAACCACTCTACTGTCCAGTGGGATAAAGATACGAACTGCAAAGGCAAAGACCCTCAGCAATCTTGTTTTTGGGATTCATATCTAGAATCATTTATTGAAAGCAGTATGGCTGATCTTAATACATTTAAATGAACCAGTGGATGGGAGAAACCCTCAAAGGAAATCTCTTTCTTTATTAAAATGTATCCAACCACCATCCCCTAACTTCATGTGTTCTCTCTCTTTGATTGATGGCTGGACTCCTTTGCCCTGTTACTTCCATGAAGCCCAACACTATTCCCTGTCTGCCTTCTGCCTAAAACTATTACTCAGTTGCTGTTTGCTCCAAGTCAGTGATTTTTCTGACCAGAGCAATTCTCCTCCCTCAGGGAACAACTGGAAATGTCTAGAGACATCATTACTGTCACAGCGTGGGGAGGAGGGTGCCTTTGGCGTCCAGTTGGTAGAACCAAAGTTGCTGGAAATATCTGTAATGCACAGGGTAGCCTCTGCAATAGCAAAGTATCCAGCCCCAGTGGCAAAGGTGGTGGGATGGCCAAGCCCCGCTCCAGATCTCTGGGCACTGTGGTACCTCCTAAACTTCTTTTACCACAGTCACCATTTTTGCCATGTCTACATACCACTCACATTATTTTTCACGTAACAGATTTTTTTTTCTTCAAATTGAACTTACTTCCAAAAACATTTACTATCTTTAAGGGGAAACTTTATGTTGCTGTCATGGACAGCAAAACAATGGAAGCTTTTATAGATGCAAATAGAGACTGGGCGTGGTGGCTCAGGTCTATGTTTCCAGCACTTTGGGAGGCCGAGGCAGGAGGATTACTGAACCCAGGAGTTTGAAACCAGACTGGGTAACATAGTGAAACCTTGCCTAAATAAAGAAATAAATAAAATAAATGCAAAGTCATTGTTTTTTGTTTTTTTGAGTTGGAGTCTTTGTCGCCCAGGGTAGAGTGCAGTGGCGCTTTCACCACTACCCCAGCATTGACCTGCTGGGCTCTGGCAATCCTTCTGCCTCAGCCTTCCAAGTAGCTGGAATTATAGGTGCATGCTACTATGCCCAGCTAATTTTTGATTTGTTGTAGAGACGCGGTCTTGCCAAGTTTCTCAGACTGGTCTCGAACCCGCAGGCTCAAGCAATCGCCTTGGCCTCCCAAAGTGCTGCGATTACAGGCTGAGCCACCGAGCCTGGCCAATGCAAAGTCATTGTAAAAGTACATAGGGTGAAGACAAAACAATATTATTAAATTACATTTTGTACTTGATGGCTACTATCTTTCTGATACGATGCGAAATTGGCAAGTTTTGAAGTCCCAGTAAAGAGAAACGCCAAACTGAGACTATGGTTTGTTAAATAAGGTAGATTGATGGATTGAAAGGAGAATAACTTTCTCACACAGTGATTCATCAGTATTTAAGTTCACGTCTTACATCTGTTTGATACTGAAGATCATTTCCTGTACCAGCGACGGTTGTCATGAATACGTGCCCCACATTTTAGGGAACACTGAATTATCATGTGCCTTACACAAACACTCTTCTGCCTGGATTCACGTTCTTCTGCTAGGTTGCCACAGATTTGGATGACTGCTTCAGAGTTACCTTTAGAATGCATATTTTATAAGGATGTATCCAGATAACGGCTACCTGTAACCAAGGCTATTTTCTCTGCATCCAGGAACGTCAGAGAACTCTTAGACTGTAAAATAAAAACCTAGAGTCTATCATTGCCAGCCAATGGCAAATGTCCTCTTGGAGATTTTATTACCCACTTTCACTCCATTAACAAAGCCATCTAAAATGTACTTGTAATCCTTTTTGTAGGATTAAGGGGACTCTACTTCGGCATGCTCATTAGGGTAATTATTCTGGGCCATAGTATTTTAAAGAGAAATATGAAATTCTTTGGTATGAACTGATTGTATCTTCTGTGGTTGCAACACATAATGAAGCGTCAGTTTCACTAGTCACAATATCTGCTTTCGGTTATATGTTCTTATATTGCAAACCAATTTACAGGTAACATCATCTTTGTAAAATGCAGTGTGCCCCGAAGGGTCTGATATTTTTACTGTCTATTTGCTCGCCGGAGAACCTGCGGCGAAATCAGTTATGCCACCTTCCGGCTGCCTTGGCAAAAGGCTGGGAAATTGCAACGGGCACTTACTTGAGGCTTCTGAGTTCCCATTTGCTGCTTGGTGCCCTAAGCCAGAGACTCTTAGTCCAGGAGACTGACATTGCGAGACTCATCCCCCCTCGGGGAACATCCGTTGGTGTTTCACATTGACAGGGCCTGATGCTGCATTATGAAAACAGTCTGGGCTTGGCCGAAATTTTTTTCTCTCTGGAATTGGTTTCTAGACCTGTGATTATCTTCAAGCACCACCGTAAAAGCCCTCCAATCTTTACCTCATGTTGCTTTTCCTTTGGGGCACTGGTTCTGGACCCATCCAACTTTTCCAGCAAGCCATAATTAGTAGAATTAGATTTAATAATCCCCGCTCATGCTGACGGGAGCAGAGGCGGCATCGAGCAAGGAAAGCTGCAGATAATGAGGGCTGCAGAGGTTTTGAATTGTATTATCACACCCAGCAAGCAATATGTTGCCACTGTCAGCCAGCATCAGCCTCAACGGTCCAGCAGCCTCTGCCTCGGTGACAGTTGGAAATGAGGGAGAGACACATACTACCTGGGCTTTTTCGCTCCCTTTAACTAAAAAAGTCATATACTTATAAGAACACGCACAGTGCTGCTCTATTCTGCAGCTGCAAGGTTTTTCTAGGTGTGGAACAAGATATTTCCAAATTTCCTTCCATGCAAGACCAGGTGTTGTATTATTGATTCATTTTACCAGTGGGATTCAGACCCGATACAAGATCCGAGGTTTTAGAGTTAGATGTACTAGCCAAGATCTCACTCTCTCACTTGAGATTTTATTATTTCACTCTTAATATTAACCATCATGTGTGTTACTCTGAATGCTTATTGGAATTGATTTTTCTTCATGAAATAAATAGTATCGAGTAATTTCCCCAACAGTAAAAATTATACATCCAAGGATACAAAAGACTCTACTTCTTTATTCTTACAGCAGGAAAAAAAAGGAACAAAAACCAAAAAGCCAAAAACCAAACTTATATTCCAGATACTTGTTTTGTTTCTGTTCTAAAAGGATCCTAAATAAAATGGTTTTGCTTTTAGATTTAGAAGTTGCCCCACCTGACCTAAGCTCAGATAAAAGAAAAGCATTTATGGCTAATCTCTGGCAGATAGTGAAACCGGTTCTTATATAGAGTCATAAATTTTACTGTTGGAAAGGACCTTAAGGAACATTTGGCTGAGTCCCTCGTGGGTAGTAAATGGAGATAATCGCATGATACCTTTAAGATTGAAGTTAAAGTTACTTTCTGAGAAGGAAGTTGGGGGGGTAAAAAAAAACACAAAAACAAAAAAATAACCAGGACATGTAATGAGTGTGATCAGTCATTTCTGGAAGCCGTCGAGCTGAAAGAGATCATCTGTCAATGGGCAGCCGAAGACCGGTCCTAAATTCCAATTTTGAAGACGTGGAGTTATATTACATATTGGAATGTTGGACTAACACACTGTCTTGTGCCTGGGTTACAGATGGAGTAGCCCACAGGATGTGGGCAGCTTGCAGTGGACCTAAGAGGAGTTGAGTGTGTCCATTACAGTTACTGGCCTGTGTCATAAGACACAATCTCTCCCCTGGGAAGGGGTCTAGAGGCAGGGCAGGTCCCAGGGACAGGAACTCAGTCTCCAAATTTCTCTCCATGTCTTCTCAGATGGTTTCATCCTGGGGCTGGAGGCAGGAAGGCCGCAGCAGCCTCACATAAAAATCTTCTGGGAATGTTTCTTGTTTTCAGTGAGCACCAAGAAAAGTTAACCATGGTCCATATTGGTGAGGTGATGATCAATAAATTGAATGCAATGGAACTCAAAACTTGGAGCCAGAGACTGCTAAGAAATGGATATCCACTGAGAATTTGCAGCTGTCATGGGAAGGGCACTGGAATTTCCTCGGGAGAAGTTATGAAGACTGGAACCCGGCTTCTCCTATTTTATCCTTGTCTATTTGGCTGGGTGGTTCTAAATGACATCTGAGATTCGAAGGAAAATCTGTACACTAGCCTTCTTTGGGAAAGGAAGAAAGCTCTTTTTGCTATACTGTGAACAACAGCATAACTTGTACTCTTTTGTCTCAAGATTAGATGTACAGAATACTTTGTAACAGTGAAGATGCAAAGAGCTTATAAAAATGAAGTACAGTTTAGGGTCAAGGAGAAACTCTAAGTTTAGATGAAGGATAATGACCTAGAACAAGGTGTTTAGAACATGATTTTCTCTGGATTCCTAGGTCAAGGACCTGCCTGAGTGGGGTGAGAAATTCTGCAGTGCTTGTGTTAAGAGCAGATTTTCAGCATGTACTTAATGGTTATGGAAGTCGGATTTTGTAGCAGCTGGGATGGGGTGAAGGAAGGTACTTGATACGTGCTTGATAATATACCATTTTGGACTTTTCAAAAAGTATGCATGCAGAATGCTGGAATCTTGGAAATATAGATTGACAGAACCGAATGGATCCTTTCTTTCAAAGGGCAGGACTGAAGACAAAGGAGGTTTTAATTAGCCAATGACCAAAATAAAAGAATGCTGAAGCCGGGCTCGGTGGCTCAGTCTGTAATCCCGTGCCTTGGGGGGCTGAGGTGAGTGGATTGCCTGAGCCCACGGGTTCAAGACCCGCCTGGGCAAGCGAGACCTCATCTCCACAATAAATCAAAAAATTAGCCGGGTGTGGTAGCACGTGCCTGTAGTTCCAGCTACTTGGAAGGCTGAGGTGGAAGGATGGCCGGAGCCCAGTAGATCGAGGCTGTGGTGGCCAGGAGCGGCCACTGCACTCCAGTCTGGGCGACTGAGTGAGACTCCGACTCAAAAAAAAGAATTATTTATAATGAAATGCAGTGATAATCATACCACAGCCAGGGTTTGCTTCTAGATGTTTCTTTAAAAGATTTGTTGATTACTGAGTGCTCACATAGTGTGATGAACATATAAGTTTCCTGGCAAGATGCCTCTTCCACCCAACAGGGCAATGAACATGTCCATCAGAGGGTAAGACAGGACAACAGAAGGAGTACTAACAGTGAAGATGAAATACAAGGAAGAGAGTGTGAGAGCTTTCTGGAATCAAAACACAAAATTCGTAACAGCTCACCACTACATTTGACTACTCAACAAAAAATAGATTATCTTAAGAATGAGACCATTTCAAGTAACTCTCATGTACCCTTAGTTGCTCAGTTGTGCCAGGCACATTGTAGACACATTATGAATTTTTAATAAAGAATAATACTGTATTTCACATAGGTATTAGTAATTGTTGTTAAGTGGAGTATGGCGCAAAACTCCTGGGTCCTTCACTAAAAGGAATTTCAGAGTGGCCAACAAAGTTTTTGGGTTTTTTTTTTTAATTATTGTAAAGATGTGGGGTACAATTCAGAGTTAGGTACACAAATGTTGATTATGCAGGTACCCTTGTTGATGAGATATACCCCTCCCTCCCCTAGCAGTTTCTCTCAACTGCCAATCACACTCCCCATCCCCTGATAGTTTCCCACTACTGCCAATCCCTTTCTTATAGTATTATAATTGTTCAAGGTCCACTTATGAGTGAGAACATATGGTACTCTGTTCGCTCATTTCTGTGATAGATCACTGAGTATGATCGACTCTAAATCCATCCAAGTAGCTGTGAAGTCCTATGTTTGTCCTTCTTTATGGCTATATAATATTCCGTTGTGTATATGTACCACCTTTTTTTTTAAACAAGTCCAGTTTTGATAGGCAACATGGTTGGTTCTGTTTTTGCTATTGTGAATAGAGCTACAACAAACATACGTGTACAGGTATCTTTTTTGTAGAATGATTTGAGTTTCTCTGGCATATTCCAAGCAAGGGAATTGCTGAGTCATATGGAAGGTCAATTTCTAGTTCTTTCAGAAATTGCCACACTGTCTTCCAAAGAGGTTGCACTAGTTTGCATTCCCACCAGCAGTGTAGAAGCGTTACTTTTGCTCCCCAGCATCTGTTGTTTGTTTTATTGATGATGGCCATTCTTACTGGGATTAGGTGCTATCTCAATGTGGTTTTGATTTGCATTTTTCTGATAATGAGTGAGGCTGAGCACTTTTTCATGTGTCCGTCGGCTGCCCATATATCTTCTTTTGAGAAGTGTCTATTCATGTCTTTTGCCCACTTTTTAATGGGGCTGTTGGTTTTATCCTTTTGGCACATTTGAGTTCCTTGTAGATACTAGATATTAGGCCTTTGTCAGATATACAGTTGGCAGATATTTTTTCCAGTTCTGTGGGCTGTCTCCCTGCTCTCTTGATAGTGTCTTTTGTTATGCAGAAGCTCGTTAGTTTAATGAGGCCCCACTTGTCTATCTTATTTCTTAAGGTATGGGCATTTAGGGTTCTAAAT
>CAUYQG010228737.1:0-25899 GCA_963574415.1 Tarsius wallacei | reverse complement strand
ATGACTCGTGAGATGTGTACATATTTATTTGTTTCATTCAGGAGAATCAGAACCCTGGGGGTGAGGGCTTGTTTCACATTGAAAGGAGAGGCTCGGCGGTGGCACCATCCCTAGGTGCCCACCAGGTCGTGGCCCCTGCTGCACGGGGAGTCCCTGCTTGCCTTCGATGTGGCACTCAGACCCTCTGCATTCACAGTGGGCCTTCCCACGTCGCCCTGGGGTCTGCGGCTCAATGTTCCCTAAGGGCCATTAGACGCACACAATCTCCAGGAGCAGACCCGAGTCGCTGGAGCTGCCGCCAGACACTTGCACACACGAGGGCATGCACTCCCCGTGGTCCTGACCTGCTGCCCAATGCCCCGCCATCTGTCCAGCCCATATATCATTCGTTGATATCCAAAGGGGGAGTCATCGGGCTGATGGGAGTCGCTTCCATGAGCTGCTTAAAGTCAAGATCCCAAAGAATCGGAGAAGGGAAGGAGGCCGTCCAGCCCTGCCCCAAGGGAGGCCAGATGGGCTTTCAATTCAGCCAGGTCCCGAGGCAGTCTGCTCACAGAAGGGAGACTGTGGAATTCACCAGAGTGACCACGGAGGGGGAGTGACTCCTGGTCTCCTCAACATGCACACAGGCATACACACGTACACACACACACATGCACACACCAACACATGTGCCCTCTCATCCACACACTCATCCACATGCACACACAACTCTCACGCACACATGTACACATATAGGTGTGCACACACTCACACATGCCCTTCTACATACACTCATACACAAACACCTCTCTCATACCCACACACACAAACACATATGTGCATACACTCACACACACTCTTATAGACACAATCATACACACACACTTTTTTCATATACACGTACATACATATATCCACACATACACTCTCATATACACACTCACTCATACACACACACACACAACTCTCTCATGCACACATACATACATACATACATACATGAACACACACTCATATAAACACTCATACCCACTCATACACACAACTCTTACACATGGACAGACATGTGTGCACACTCATAAGCGCACACATACTCTCTTACACGCACATTCACCATACACCTCTTCTATACACATGTACATGCCTGCACATGCATACACACAAAATTCTCATGCATGCACACACAGTCTTATACACACACATACATGCACATACTCGCATACTCATACACACACTCATACACACAACTCTCTCATACACATGTGAATATATACACACGTTCTCATACACACTCACACATACAACTCTCATACACATGTACATACATACCTACACGCACACACATTCTCTTATACACACATCCACTCAGACACACTCACATGCACAACTGTCTCATACACGTGTACATACATGCATGTACATACACACTCACACACATAACTCTCATACACACATACATGTGCACACACACTCACACACACTCATAGACTCACACCTCTCTCATACACACGTGCACACATACATGCATGCACACACTCTCATATCCACACTCACCCACACAACTCTCAAACATACACATACATGCATGCACATACATGCACACACAACTCTCTCATACACACATGTACATGAGCACACACTCACTGTTATACACCCATTCATACATACTTGCACACACAACTCCCTCATACACACATACATGCACACAGTCTCATACACACACATGCATGTACACATGTACACACCTATGTGCATGTACACTCACGGGCACACATTCACTCACACACACTCGCACACATAACTGTCTCATACATTTGGACATTCACACTCACATGGATGCATGTGCACTCACTCGCACACACTCTTACACACACCTTCATAT
This sequence comes from Tarsius wallacei, assembly GCA_963574415.1. Lineage (NCBI taxonomy): Eukaryota > Metazoa > Chordata > Mammalia > Primates > Tarsiidae > Tarsius > Tarsius wallacei. The sequence continues at coordinate 24,035 of CAUYQG010228737.1, read as the reverse complement.
ACTCATTCATACAAACCCGCAAACACAACTCTCATACACATGTACATACATACATGTACGCACACTCATATACACACACAACTCTCACACATGCACATACATACATGTGTGCACACTCATAGGCACATACTCTTATACACACATTCACTCATACACATGTTTGTAAATACACACACAACTCACACACACATGCATCACACACACTCTTATATACACACACTCATACATACTCACACACAACTATCATACACATACACACATGCACACATACTCCCATACACACTTATATATGCACACAGACCTGCACATACACTCACTCATACCCATGGACACACATGCACACATTCTCACATGCACACCTGCATACATACATGTGGACACACACAAACACGCGCATGCAACTCCCACGCACAAGTGTGTGTACACACACTCCAAGTCTTCACCACACACCCTCCCTGGGTTCCTGCCCCGGCCCCTGCTCTCCTGAGAGGGTGGCGGCTCTGGGGAGCAGGAGGGAGGCAGCCCCGACAGGCAGCTACAGGCTGTGCTCTCACCCCATGTGGTGCCGTTTGGGCCCCTCCAGGTGGGTCGCTCTGCCCTGAGGCCGGACCCTCCTACTCGGAGGGAGCTTCTGGCTGTCCCCTTTCATGAGTTTATGTCTGTTTTTAAATCTAAAAAATGGAATCAGAGCTGACTTTTCTGAACAGCAGCCTAATAAATTATTAAATAAAAGAAAGTCCTTCAACTAACCACCACCCTCTCCTTATCAGTCGAGCTGTTTTGTTTTTTTCAGATTTCAGAAAATAAGATGAAGGTTTTGTTTCCTTCCCCGTGCATCGGGGTTTTGGAAACACCGTTTAGAGGCGACACGGCCGCCCCCTTTGAGAGGCGGCCCTTGAGCGGAGGTGGCCACCGACGTCTTGGCTGTCTTTGTGTCCCCGGTCTCTTCCCAGAATTTCTCCTGCGTGTTCTTTTTAATTTTCCTTGTTGAAAGGAGCGAGTGATCCCTGTGCTCAGATGGCGTCGCCGACACCCCCAGCTGAGAATGAGTAATTATCCCCACTCCGCCGCGGCTTTGATAAGGTTCTGAGGGCCGCCTTCGGCGCGGTTGCCCGGCCTTTGTTCCGCTGGAGTTATTTTCCTCCTTAGGAAATGAAAAAAGATGGAAGATGACAACGCCATCAAGGGAATGGGGAAACACCAACAAGTTATTAACCTCTAAAAAGCCATTAATCCAGCAGCCAAAGGAGAGAGACGTCAGCAGGGTGAGCAGTGAGCCACGAACTTTGTGACAGGTTTTCTGGAGGAAAGGGGAACAAAGATGGACGTGAACAGTATAATTTACATAGCTCAACTCAGGGGAGGGTCACTTGTCGGAGGGGGCAGAGGGTGGTGCACCCCCAGGGGTCTGGTTCGGGGCCTCTGTGGCTGCGGGATGGCCCATTCCCTCGAGAAGGCGTGGAGTCAGGGTTACAATGCAGGATTCGGGGTTGGAGAGGGACCACAAGGTTCTCCCATGCTGGGCATTGTTGGATGGTTCGCTGAGCAGCCTCTATGGGTTGAGCCGTGTCCCCCAAATTCACTTAGAGATTCTCAAAACCCCTGCATTTCAGAATGACACTGTATTTTCAGATAAGGTTTTTACGGAGGTGATTATGTTCAAAGGAATGGGCCCTGGTCCAATAAGGATGGGTCCTTAGAAGAGATGAGCGCACAGATGTGCACAGGTCAGCGGTGCTGGGGCACAACAGGAAGAGGGCCATCTACAAGACAACAAGAGGGGCCTCGGGAGGACAGTCACGGCCAGCACCTTGACCCTGGACTTGCAGCCTCCAGCACTGTGGGAGGACGCATCTCTGGTGTTTAAACCACTTCATCTATGGGGCTTTGTGCTGGCTGCCCAAGTTCACTCACACAGCAGATGAGCAAAAGACTTGAACTTTAAACATGCCTTCACTTGGAGAAATATCAAGGGCCTTTCATTTCCCCAAATCCTCCTTTGAACTCTTCATTGGTGGCTGTCAAATAATTGCCCATAAGTGCTCTATGGCAAGTCGGGCCAAGTCCTACAATGTAAAGAAAGAAACTTCTGGGCCAGTGGCCCTGGCAGCCAAAAAGCAAAGACTTGAAGCCCCTGGTCTTAGCACTGGATCTTTTTCTGTTCCAGAGAGCTCAGTGAGTGTGAGCAGGAGTGTGGAGACAGGCCACGGTCAGTGCCGATGCCCACGACTTACACCTGGGTGGCGAGGCTGGGTTACGACCCACAGAGCAAGCTCGCTTCCAAGGGTCGCTCCACTCACTGCGATTCCAAAAACATCTTCTGCGTGGTTTCCCCACATTCTTGCCGCACGAAGACCCCTTGTTCTCTCCTTCTGTTTTCTGATTCTGCCACAGGCGCTGTTCGAATTAGAGCACTGATAAGGAAAAAAACTGGGCCAGGATTTAAATTAATGCTTTTAGACAAATATCCGTTCCATCTCCAATTCTAATGCTAATTACATTTGTGGATCAAAGACCCTTCGTTAAAGTTTTGCTTTTGAAAAACAGGGAGAGATTTTACTTTCTTGTTTGATATTTTTATGGGACTTGATGGGGGTGGTGGGGTGGGCCGTGGGGGGAGACAGGGATCTGGCGAAGCGGGCCTCCTGCAGAGAGGGCCTGTGAGGGGCCGGGTTCAGATGCTTTCTGGAGGCTCAGCTTTGAGCAGAGGATGTACCCTCTTCTTCTTCGCTGCTGCCATGGCTGCCTGGGCTGTGGGAGGATACTGGAGTTGGGGTGATGAAGAGTGAGAAGGGTGGATTCATGAAAGACAGGGGGAGCCTTCCCTTCAGTGCCTGTCACTGGAGAGAAACCAACCTGAGAAAGCTGCATCCTGTAGGATTCAACATGTGGGAGCCTGAAAGGGAATGAGGCACGGGGGAGGGTAAACAGGCCACGCACGGGCAGGGGGGCAGACTTTCAGGGCAGGGAAGCTGCTGTGTACGATGCCATAATGGCGGGTTCGTGTCATGACGCATTTGTCAAAACCCTGTAGAATGTACAACACCAAGGGCGAACCTCAACGTGAACTATGGACTCTGGGCGATAATGATGTAACCCTGCAGGTTCATCAGATGTGACAAGTGGATCCTCTGGGGGATGTTGGCGGTGGGGGAGGCTGCGCCCTTGTGGGGGTGGGGAGGCCGTGGAGGGAGTTGGCAGTGGCGAGGTTGTGCCTGAGTGGGGGCGGGGAGGATATGGGGGGGGGGTTGGCGAGAACTCTGCATCTTCTGCTCAATTTTGTTGTGAACCCCAAACTGCTCTTTAAAAAAGTGTAATTTAAAAGTGGAGTGGGGGGAGTGATAGAATTTGTAAAACCCAAGCAGAGCCTCCTGGGGGCTGAGTCCCTTGTCTAGGGGCAAGATGTTTGGGGGCAAAGGAAGAAATCAAAGAATATGTGACACAGACCTGGTTGACCCCAGAGCCGCAGAGCACCAAGGATGAGCCGGCCGGCCAGGAGACAGGCTTGCCAGCAGGAGGAGGCAGAATGAAACAGGACAGAGGGAAGGATGGAGCACGTGGCAGGGAACAGAATCACGGAAAGTCTGAGATGTTCTGAGATGTTCACAGATATTCTGAAATGAAGACAGCTGGGTCAAGATGATAATAGCTGGGTCAAGGGCTGGCCCAGAGCTGCATCCTGCAGTCAGAAAAGGTCCGAAAACAGACTGGAGATGCCCATGCCTAGATGTCCCCTCGCCACATGCACTGCCTGGCTGGAATTCACGTCACTCCACCTGTGGTTAGCTGTGTGTGCAGGGTACCAGGCAGGACAAATTCACTCGTGTTGGCTGGGCATGGGACCTGGTGAAAACCTAGCAAGCTCAGCTCACCCTGCTACTGGGGAGGTTGGGGTGGGAGGATTGCTGGAGTCCAGGAGTTCAAAGCTGCAGTGAACTATGATTACATCACTGCACTCCAGCCTGAGCAACAGAGCAAGACCCCGCCTCTAAAACAAATGAACAAACAAAAACTTGTGTTTGTACACTTAGGGCTTATTTGCATCTTTCTTCACCAATTCCCTTCTTTTGGCCTCAATACCAGCCGAAAAAATTATTTCTGATGTATCCCTTCATTCATTCATTCTTGGAATGAATATTCAAAGAATTTACCTCCTAGAGGAATATATAGACATTAAACAAGTAAATAAAAACCCAAATAAAGGCCTTCCTGATACAGAGGAGCTATGATAAAAGTGAGACAGTGAGGCGAGGGTGGATGGGGGTCCGTTCAGAGGGGCTGCCCCAGAAGGCATCACAGAGGAGGTCCTGTGGGGACCAAGTCCTGGATGACAAGAATCAGACCCCACAGAGACATCCAGGCAAGAGAGTTCTAGACAGATGGAGGAGCAAAGACGACATCCCCGAGGCTGGAGTATTCCGGAAGCATACCCAAAGTCCACGCATCTGAGCCTTTGCACAGAGAACCTGATGGTCCTGCTCTATCATGGACCGCCTTGGGGTCAGGAAACCTCTCAATCCTAGGTAACCAGGCTGGCAGGTCACCCTGGCCCCATGGGCCAGGTCATGTTGATTCTCACTTTAAACAGGAGACCCTAAAGTACAGCATGGTTTGAGATTCGTGTTGGTGTTGGTATCTGGTGCTCGAAGCCTGGAGATGGCAGAGAATGTTTGCACAATCTGCTCAGTGCATCCTCTTCCCTCGTCCCTGCCATAGCCTGGGCTTACTGGGCCCACCAGGCCAGCCCCCGCCTGGGCTCGATTCTCTGACACACTGTATTCTCCATTCTCTCTGAATCCTAGCCCTGAGAGTGTCCAGGAAGCAGATAGACAGACAGACTTCTGTGGCTCTCCCCTGAGTCATGTGTCCCAGCGGCCTCTGGAAAATGCCAGGAGGACCCTGACTTGACCAAACGCTCCAGTGCCTGGGCATGGGAACAAGACACTGCCCACACATTCCTCTGTCAGGGGAGCTGGCAACACTGGCCCCCTGTATTTCCTTGCAGAAGTAGACACCGTCTACACCTTGACTCCCACCACCCGACCTGTGGCCCTCTTTCCTTTGCCAGCATCTGTCTTGTGTCTTCCTGTGACGATAGAGAGGATGTGGCCCCCTCCAGTCTAGAGCCAGGCCTCCTCCTATTTTCTGGAACCTCACTCTCCACCATCCGAAGATGGCTAATCTGCTATCCTCGCATTTCCTGAGAAGCCCACCTCTCCTCCACTGGCCATCTCATCCTCCTCCCAGGCCTGCCTTCTCCAGCGAGCCATGGACCTTGGCTTTTCTTGCATGCCACCTGGTCTGCCGCCTGCTTTCTGGGCTTCACTTCACAACGACACTCCCGTGAGCTGCTGACCTGCCTCCTTCCCCCATCCACCGCCCAGCCCACTCCTCCGTCCACTTGGCCTGACTTCACCACACCCACCGTGTTCAGCTCTCCTCAGGACACCACTTACTTCCAGTGTCGTCCAACAATAGCTTCTATTTTCTTACCTTTTCCTTGGTCTTAAGACTTAAAAACCTGACATGTACTATCTCTACGTGTTTATGGAGCACGTGTGATATTTTGGTACATGCATAAACTGTAATGATTCAGCCAGTGTATCTGAGGTGCCCACCACCTCGAGCATTGACCATTTCTCTGCATTGGGAACATCGCAAGTCCTCCTTCCAGCCGTTTTGAAATATCCTAGACTGTCGTTAACTCTAGCCACCCTCACCTACTGCAAACGCCAGGACTTCTTCCTTCTGTCCAGCTGTGTGTTCAGCAATTACTTTTGAGTCATTCTTACCTGGACATCCAGCAACTTTCACACAGTTGAGCACCTCCTGCTCCTTGAGACCCGCTCCTGCCTCAGTTTCCCTGCCTCCTACTGCCTCCGTTTCCCCTGCCTCCTCCTTCCTGGTCTCCCTTGACCGCCCTAGCTTTTCCCACATGTGCACCTTGCTGGGCCTTCCTTTCCTCCGGGTCATTCCTGGCCTCTTGTCCCCTCTCCCCTGATGCCGTCCCCAGATTACTCAGACTCACAGCTCTGCGTGCTGTTATCCGAAGTCCCAAGCACACGCCTCTAACCAGCCTGAGCCCCAGCCTTGGGTGTCCTGCTGTCCGCCTGGCACATCTGCCTGGAGCTCAACCTGTCCTCCTAAGTGGCCTGCATGAAGTAGCCGGCGGCCCAGTTGTCCTCTCCTGTCACCGGCTTATTTTAGCCTGCATGGGCCCATTATTTTATTTACCACTTCCGTCTGTGCCTCTTTTTTGTTTAAATGGTGAGTTGTACAACGACTTCATTGTATATTACAATGCAATAACAGAAATAAAATGCACCTCCCCTGCCTCCACCTCGTCCATGCCTCTGCATTCTCATGCCTGGACCCTGCAACTGCTGCCCCTGAGAGGCATCCCTGCTCCCGCCCTCAGTTCTGCTTCTAAGTCTGTTCTCTTTTCTTTATTTCAATGACTTTGAAGGGTACAGATAGTTTTGGGCTGGGCTTTATGTGCCCTCTCCACTTCCCCTCTGTGCACATCAGACCCGATAGGTGAGCCTTTGCCCCTCCACCTCTTCTTCCTCTTTGTGAGTCTCCGGTGTCTCTTATGACAGCGGTCCCCAACCTTTCTGGCATCAGAGAGCAGTTTTGTGGAAGACCACTTTTCCACAGCCGGGGGTGGTGGGGAGGTACTATCAAACCTCATGACTAATGCTCATCTGATTTTGCAGCCACTTTCCAGCACTAGCATCACTGCCTCAGCTCCACCTCAGACCATTAAGCATTAGATTCTCATAAGGAGCGTGCAGCTTAAAATCCCACACAATGTACAGTTCACAATAGGGTTCACGCTCCTGAGAATGTAATGTCACCACTGATCTGACAGGAGACAGAGCTCGGGCAGTCATGCAAGCGACGGGGAGCAGTTGTAAATACAGATGAATCTTCCCTCACTCGCCCGCCACTCACCTCCTGCTGTGCCACCCAGTTTCCAACAGCCATGGACCAGTACCGGTCCACGGCCCAGGGATCATGGACTCCTGCCTTATGCCATTCTCTAAGCCTTTGCAGATTCTTCGCTTAACTCCCATTTATGAGTGAGAGCATGCATAAACTCAGAAAACCAATCTGTCCTTTAAACCAGGGGTCTCCAATCCCTGGGACACAGACTGGTACCAGCCCGTGGCCTGTTTGGAATCAGACCACACAGCAGGAGGTGAGTGTCCGGCTTATTTTAGCCCGCATGGGCCCATTATTTTATTTGCCACTTCCGTCCATGCATCTTTTTTGTTTAAATGGTGAGTTGTATAACTACTTCATTATATACTACAACGCAATAATAGAAATAAAATGCACGATACATACTATGCACTTAAATTATCCTGAAAACATTCCCCCCTGCTCTCCATGGTAAAATTGTCTTCCATGAAACTGGTCCTTGATGCTAAAAGGGTTGGGGACCACTCATTTAAGCAGTTGCTTGAAGTCCTTCACTGGCTTCTCTGAGTTTGAGACTGAAACCCACCTCCCACCTGCCCACAGGTCTCCCCTGGGACCCCGTCTCATCTCTTGCTTCTCTCCCTGCAGCGCCCCAGGCTCCCGGCAGCCGAGGCATTCCGTGGTGTGCTCCTCTTTCTTTCTGGAATGTTCTCTTGGCCTCTCTTCTCACTGCTGCCCTAACTCTCACTCCCTCAGGAGGCCTTTTGTGATCACTATGAAAGCAGGTCTCCCCGGCCATGCCTTGTGATAACACTCTGGGTAGTGCCCTCACAACACATTTCACATCTCAGAATATGTTAGTGGTTTTCTTTGTTTTGTTTTGCTTTGTTTTTTTAATTTTGGGCCAGGTCTCACTCTGTTGCCCAGACTAGAGGGCAGTGGTGCGATCATAGCTCACTGCAACCTTGAACTCCTGGGCTCCCATAATCCTCCTTCCTCAGCCTCCCAAGTACCTGGGACCACACGTGGGTGCCACCATGCCCGGCTAATTTTTTTTTTTTTTGAGAACAAGGTCTGGCTATGTTGCCCAGGCTGGTCTTGAACTCTTCGTAAGCTTGTTTGCCTTCCTCATCAAGGGGCCCCCATGTGGTCTTGCCTGCGTTTTATTGGGCCACTGGCACTGAGTTCATGGCTGTGCTTGTGAACAAGTGGAAGCCATAAATAAATTTCCTCTCGGACTGCCTCTCTCCTCACACCCCCGCTGTGTCTCATGCGGACATAGCATTTGCATCTACACATCATTGAACAATCACTGTCCAACAAACATTCACCAAGATCGCGTGTCAGGTGCCGCCGAGAGTTCTGAGCTAAAAGATGAAATGAGTGTGTCACGCTGCCTCTAAGTCACTCACAGTCTGGCTGGAAACACAGACTCCAATGCAGATGAGTGGAATGTGATGTGGTCCCTCCGCAAGTGACACGTGTGTACCGAGAAAGGGCGATCATCCCGGGTGGAGTGGGGGATGGGGGGGAGTAAAGAGGAGGCAGGTCAGGACTACAGGGCCTTAGCCCAGGTGCATGGGGGACGCAGTGCCAGTCCCCGGTGGGCACGGAGGGCGAGGGTTCAGATTCAGACTTGTCCGCGCAGCGCCCCGGGACATGCAGGTGGAGGGCTCGATGGGAGAAAAGACCGCGACTCAAGGGGATGCCGGGCGGAGCCAGGAATGAGAGTCAGAGCCAAGGAAGGGCCCCGGGACAAAACCGCTTACCGCATTCTTTCAACCTGGAGCATGTTATGTTGGGGGAAGTTTGCTCAGATGATTCAACGACTTCCCCGCAGTTTCGTGTAGCAACTCGTCTCCGGCGAAGGAAGAGAAGATTAAACACAACCCCGCAGCCTCCACCCTGCTGCTGGAGTTGGAGGGGAGCCACGGTGACCCCCCGGCCTGCGCCAGTCACCGGGGTTTGCTTTCTGCTTCTCTCGAGCCTCTTCATGATGCTGGGCCTGGAGTCCTGCATCTAGGAGCTTCTTGGGGTCCCTGGTGATCTCCAGCACTCGACGCACACTGGCAGTGGCCATGCAGTGCCAGCACAACAGCAGGGTGAGCCCCCATGTCCACCCAGGGTCTCTTGCATGGAACTCCTCCAGGGCCATGTGGTGGCAGCCTGAAGGATGTGACCAGAAGGCAGCGGGATGGCGGAGGGAGGAACACAGGACCCAGAAGGAGGCTGGATGGGCTTGTCTGTTCACTCCTGTCCCTGGCTAGCTCGCTTCCATGTTTGTGAACTGGGAAAAAGCACGTGGTCTTCCCCATGGCACAGGGAGCATGAGGCTAGATCAAGCCAGCCCAAGCCAGTGTCCCTGCCTCTGTTCACGCACTCATCGTCCCGGCCGCCTAGCTTTTCTTTCATATACTAAAAGCATACACCATCCCCTGAGGGTCTGCGGACACACACATCCATCTGGGATTCTTGATGGTACCCAAATACCATACTCCCAAGTTAACACCAAACATCACTCCCCTCACCCTTTGTTCATCAGAAGATAATGAGCAGAGCTTCACTACAGGGGTGTTCTGCTCACAGACTCCCCGGTCTCAGGTTGGGTGGTGGCAACATGTCCATATCATAGATGTCCAGATGCTTAGAACTCCATCAGATGAAAGTCTCAGGGGGCAAGCAAGTCATGGTTTTTTATTTTCAGAGCTTAAATGTGGCCTGTTTGCCCACCTAGCTTCCTTGTCTAACTCTAACTCCATAAAATCTGGCACATTCTCCAGGTCATCGTGGAGGAGAAACTATTTTGTGTGTGTGTGTGTGTGTGTGTGTGTGTGTGTGTGTGTGTGGTGTCAGTGAGCCGAGGCGGAGGAACACAGTGCACATGAGGGGGCATGTCAGGGAGAGAAGGCAGCAGAGGAAGGCTGAGCTGGCCGTGTAGCAGGACTGGGACAGCAGGAAGAGTCCATTTATGCTTAGAAGGAAAATGGCCCCATAAGACTCCAGTGTCTGGAGATGGATGGCTGAGACCTATGGCAGTGAGGTCACCCTGCAGGCTCGTGAATCTCCAGAAATGTTTGCAAGAAGTGGAGGACGTGGTCAACGTTCTGTCTGGAGTGTGTTACGTCCTACTTAACCCAGGACTGGTGTAGACAAGTGGGGCCACGCTTTAATTGCTGGAATTAAAGGGTGTCGAGCCAGATCCAGTGGTGATGGCATAGGCAATACGATCCATGTGTTTCCCTCAAACCTTTCCAAGCCATTTCAAGAGCCCAAGAGGTAGGTCCTCACAGTTTGCAAACCAGGCAAGAACTGTTTCACCTGGAGGATGTGGGAGCCAGACTGTTGTTGACTCTATCCATTTAGATTAATCGAAAGCCCCTCACCGGTGCAATATCTTAAACAAGATACAAATCTACTTCCCTCTTATGTAAAGCCCATTTGCAGGTGGGCAGCTCAGGGGTAACATGGCATGCAGAGTTTCAGGGACCTGTGGACTGTGTGGCTTTTCCAGGGTATGGGCCTTGACTTCCTGGTCCAAGGTGGCTGCTGAACCTCCAGCCATCTCTTCTGCATTCCATACATTTTAAGCATGAGAAAGAGGCAAAGAAGAAGGGGCAGGAGCCAGCAAGGCTGCCTTCCAAGGAGGCATCTCAGAAGCAGTCTCATGTTTCTCATGAGGATCTCAATGGCCAGTCACATGGGCACATGAACACACCTAGCTCTGGTGAGAATGGGTTGTGGGCTGGTTTTTTTGTTTGTTTTTTCACCTTTTGTTGATCAGGAAAAAAAACAGGCTTTATTTTATTTTATTTCATTTTATTTTTACACATTTTATGACATTTTGCTTTATGGCAGGACTGTCCAACTTTTACTTCAAGTAGAGAGAAGCTGTGGGCCACACATGAACAATATAATCTAGTTAGTGAATATACATCATAAACCTCCTCAAGTTGCTCATCTGAAATGTCTGTTTCAACATGATGTTAAAAGTTTCTGTCGGACCGCATTACTAACTGTCCTGGGCCGCAGGTGGCCAGTGGGCCACAGGTTGGACATGCCTGCTTGAGGGACTCCCAAGGCTCAGCCTTGGTGGATGGCATTTGTGTCTGCATCGGAGACCTCCAGATGCTTAGAACTCTGTTGGATGGAAGTCTCAGAAAGCAGGCAAGGGAAGGCACATTTCTGTGTTTTCATAGCTTAAAAGAATTGAGCTGAGCCCTGTCTAGGAGCTGTCTCCAAGTCCTCAACCAATGGCCATGAATGGTCTACTGACACTCATGGGGAGTTCTGGGAATCTTTGACAACTTGGAGTTCTCAGTCTCCAAATAGATAGCAAATCTTACGTGAAGACAAAATAACTTAAAAGGATTGCCAGACAATTACCAAGGGGAAGATTTCCTTTGTAGCGTTAGTCCACTGATAAGATGAAGAAACAACCGGACAGAACATTAACATGGTGGAACAGTGGACTCTTGAAATGGGGGACCTGGGACCTCCTAATATCACCCAACAAAAAACAGCCAAGCATCATGTGCTCCTGGTGGGAGAACGCCCACGTGTATAGTTTTCCTGACAAAAACCCAAATCGAGTTTGATGGAGTGTGTTGAGCCAACTTCCGATTTGCAAAAAACACAGTGGACAGAGAAAAACATTCGGCAACAGCCCATCAGGACGCAATGAACAAAACCCACACTAGGAAACACCATGGACTCAAGAAAATGGTTTCTCTCACTAATACTGAAGAAAATCAGTGACGGCTGGACACGTTTGAGGTGAAACTGGACTTTCAAGACGGTACAGTCAGCCACTATGGTTGGGGCTACTTCAGTGCCTGCTTCAAAACCACAAGCAGAAGCACAACCACGGGGAAGGGGTTCCACCCCGTGTGACTCTTATGAGAGTCACTGAATTTGAATACTGAATTCGAATACTAACTGGGTTTTCGATGATAAGAAGGAATTACTATTTTAGGAAAGTTGCATTATGGTTACTCTAAAGAAAGCCTCCTTATCTTTTAGAGAAACATGCTGGAATACCTATGAGTAAGGTCATACAGTGTCTAGGATTTGCTTCAAAGTATTAGAGGGACAGGGATGTGGACAGAGGTGTGGACAGAGTCAGACTGTTGTGCATTGGTGATGCTGGAGCCGAACAGTTCACTGTTCCCTCTTTCTGAAACTGGGATCAATTCTCCACCTCGTCCACTTTTGCAAAGTAAATATTCCATAATAATAAAAACAAAACAAACTCAAGTGCAAGACAAAAGCCGATGAGTTCTTCTGAGTGGGCCGCTCCAAACAGGCTTTCCAGGTATGGGGCGGGACTCGAACCTGACATGCCATGCGACCACTCTTCTTAGTCTGTGTTGGGTTTCCACAGGCCTCTCACGTAGATGTGCAGGGGCGAAGCTGAAGGGTCACTGTGTCTGCCACTGTTTAGGGGAGAAGAGCCTGGATCCAGTCATGTGTGTTGGTGGGCCTTTCTTCCACTTTGAGTTCAGGAAAATCGGGCGAGATAAGAAGTTCCACGTGTAAGCCGCGAGGAGGGACTGAACTGCAGAAATGGTCTCATAGCCACACCGGGAGGGAGGTAGGAAAGAGGTGTGGGCCCTGTATGAGGAGAGACATGACTTATAGTGGCAGGAAGTTGTCAGATAATGTCTAACACCAGCACACCAAGATGTAATGCTAAAAGCCTTTAAAAGTGGGGTATCGGCAGTGTGCAGTGGCTCATGCCTATAGTCCGAGCACTTTGGGAGGCCAAGGTGAGAGGATTGCCTGAGCCCATGGGTTCAAGACCCACCTGGGCAACTTGGCGAGACCTCATCTCTATAATAAATCAAAAAGTTAGCCGGGCGTGGTAGCGCCTGCCTGTAGTTCTGGCTACTTGGAAGGCTGAGGTGGAAGGATAGCCTGAGTCCAGTAGGTTGAGGCTGTGGTGGTCGTGAGCGTACCACTGCACTCCAGTCTGGGTGACAAGAGTGAGGCTCCGACTCAAAAAAAAAAGGGGGGTGGGGTAGCCAGAGACAGCTGTAACAATTCACATGCTTTCTTCCCCGGAGCAGACATGGAGCTGTAGGGGACAATCAGAAGTGGGACAGGGATGGATGCTTAGATGATAATTATGTGTATATCTTACACAAATTCAAAAATTTTTTTAAAGCAACAACAATAACAACAAAACCCAGAATGCAGCCCTGACTGTAATCAAAGGACAATTTCTAGCCAGGACAGGATTTTATTACTAATAAATTGACTCAAAACAAATGAATAAAGTGTTTAACTTAAGAAGAAAGAAAAATAAGAATGCATAAAACAGTTTAGGAGGTAAAAAGAAATGAGTTCAATAGAAATTAAGAAATAAAAAGAATTGATAAAGTTAAGGAACGAAATCTTTGAACAGACTAAGACGGACAAACCCCTTGCCAAATCAAAGACATACAGATGGTAGGGCAGGGGAGGAAAGCAGAGAAAGAAGAAATGCAAAACTTTGCAGTGACTGAAATAAAATACTTAGTGATATGGCACAGATTTTTATAACTTGGAGAGTACGACATACATCTTCATACAGATTGATGCTTATTATCTGATTGAAGGGAGTACTTATCCGAGTTAAACAAAGAAGAGACAGAAAATCTGAATAGATAATAATTGTATTTTAAAAAATGAAAAACATGTCAAAAATGTGCCATTAAAACGTCTAGGAACAGGTAAATCCTAGGTGATTTAAACTATTCTGAAGCCTAAAAAAAACTTTCTAATATAGTCTACAAGACAGATAAAATTCTAACACCCAAATCCGGTAAACCCAAGGTTATGCATTCAAAATAAGATTCTCAGCAATGTTTCTAATGAGTAGAGAAGAAACATTTTCCTTTCGAAAATGTGTTGGTCTCGGGTTAAGTGCACATACCACTTGCACCTGTTACATAGTACCTCCGAACCTCTTTGCCAGGATACAAACCTGCAACTATGTAACCAACAACTACTTGTACCTCCTAAAGCTATGGAAATTAAAAAATTCAAACAAACAGCAACAACAAGGAAAATGTATTTGTTAACCATTAAGGCTTTAAAAAAAAGACTGTAAGACTTCAAACAACGTTTAATATATTAAAATAGAAAGTTTTGTAACTTTTGTGCGTCTAAGAATCCCTGGTAAAGGTTGTTAAAATAAATGTTTCTAGATCTAAATCACAGATTCTAAGTCACTAAAGACTGAAAATCTGCATTTAACACATACCCCAGATAAAGACATTGCTCTGAGCATTGTGAATTTCCAAGAGGAGAATTTATCATGCAGATGCTTCCCAGAGTGATTTAACACGAATTTCCATTGTTCAGGGCTCCAACTATCATTTCCCAGAATTAGGACTCTTGACAGTTCCAAAAGTGCCAACAGAGCTCAATCACTTTTGCAAAGAAGAATAATGAAATCCAAAATTAACTATCAACAAATTGGCTCCCTCCGTGTATTAAAGAATAATATACCATGGCTAAGCTGTTTTTATTCCAAAATAAATGGACGAATTAACATCAAAAAAGTATCTTAAAAATTAATATGTGTATTATTTACAGTTGCATAACAAACCACCTCAAAGCTCAGTAGCTTAAAATAATGCATATTTATTCCTCATGGTTTCTGTAAGGCAATTCAGAAAAATGTAGGTGGCTGTAGCTTACAGCACCTCTCAAGAAGTTGTAGTCAAGGGGGTTGACAGGGCTGCAGTCATCTGAAGGCTTAAATGTGGCTAGAGGATCAGCATTCAAGATGGTGCCCTCACATGGTTATTGGCTGGAGGCCTCAGTTCTTGGCCCTGGGGACCTCTCCAGGACTCTTGGAGTATCCTCATACTAGGGCAGCTGATTCCTCACAGCAAGTAATTCAAGATACCTTATGGCCTGGCTTTGGAATTCCCACTCCACCATTCTGCAGTTGCCTGTTGGTCACACAGGTCAGCCCAACATAATGAGAGAGAGGTCTAGACAGTGCGTGAATGCCAGGGTTCGAGGACTAATGGAAATTGCATTGATGGCTAACTGCTACAATAGGCTAAAGGGAAAAACTATGGTTTAATCATTAGCTATCAAAAATTTTGAGGAAACTAGATAATTACTATTTTCTCTTGACTATTAGAGGGAATTTATCCTGAAAGTAAAAAGTATATAGCAGGAACTAAAGAAATAAATAGATGAATTGGTGAAACACTAAAGGCAGTTGGAATCAAAGATAGAAACAAGACTTTGATTCCTGCTGGTACCAGTGCTATTCAACATTGTTCTGGGCTTGCTAGTGAATTCGATATGATAAGAAAAAAATGATAGTTCAAAAAATAAAAAGCAGAAATAAAGCTATTACATGTATATATTTATTATCTCTATGAAGAAAATTATATGACTACTGAAAAGAATAAGAAAACACAATACATGAAGACATAAATTAATAAATTTAGGGTATATCTGATTAATACACTAATGAAGCATTTACTAACACATCATTTATTAAAGGTGACCTGGAAACAAAAATGTAAGAGAATAACTAAAAACTTTTTTCAAAAGGAAGGAAGGTATATTCTAGCGAATATCAAAAAACACCCTGAGAAGACTCGCAGTGAGGAGGAATTCAGGGTGTCTGAGCAGAACAACAGGGGTCTAGCCAGGCCAGCGCATCTCTTGGAAACCCCTGACCCTTGGAAGTGACCTTGCCCCTAACCCCAGATTTGCTCTTCTAAGCCCAGGATGTGTGCACAGCATGGCATGTACCAACAGACAAGAATGAAAACATCCTCAGTGCCTTTCAAATCAGATGAACTTGTAGATCCATTAGGAAGGATGAAGTTGACTTCTCATATACTGCCCTGGGAAAACACTTGCTGTATATATGGCTAATTTCTTTTTTTATTTTTTCTTTTGAGTCAGAGTCTCACTCTGTCACCCAGGCTGGAGTGCAGGGGCACCATGCTCACGGCCAACACAGTCTCAACCTGCTGGGCTCAGGTGATCCTTCTGCCTCAGTCTTACAAGTAGCTAGAACTACAGGTGCGCTCTACCACACCCGGTTTATTTTTTTAAATTTATTGTAGAGACCTTAATTTCTTAAGGGGGAAAAAAAAAGCAAATTGCAGAACAATACACATACTGTGTTACCATTTTTAAAAATAAACAATAGAGTAAAATTTCTGCAAGGATATAAAGAAATATGTCACCATGGGAACTTTTCACTTTTTATCCTATATAATTTTGTCAAAACATTTATAAACCTTATTTGATTCCTCCGAACTCTGAAAACTGTTCTAAGGAGATTCGTACTTAAATGTTTTTCAGTGTGCTGTGCAGGATGTGTTCACTGGCTTGGGGGCTCTGTGTCTTCCTGCGGGGTTTTCTCTTTGGGAACAAAGAGTCCTAAGTTGTCCCTTCTCCCAGGGCAGGAGGTGACAGTGGAGACGGAGACCAAGACCCCGTCTCCTGAGGAAGGGCCATGCAAATATTGGACGAGACGCGCCCTGGCAAGAGGCCTTCAGCAGGGACTGATGAAGCTGGTGAGACAGCCAGCTGCTTTCCCTGGGCCATGGTATCCTCCTCTGTTCAAGGGGTGTGAGCTCGGAAAACCCCTAAAATACGTTGCCTCCCTGAGGACTCCCTGTGGCAGGTGGAAGAAAGCGCAACGCAAGGGGGTATAAGAGCGCGCATGGCACAGACCAGTGATGCACAAGCCAGAGATGCCCGGGGAATTCAGGTTCAGGGTGGCTGAATGCAGGGACACACAGACATGCTCACACACACACTTGTGTGCACATGCATATGATCACAGACACTCTCTCACACACCTGCACACACTCACCTACACACACAATGGCACACACTCACTCAGACACACACACTTCCATTCACATTCACACTGTCACACACACTCACACACACTCACCCTCTCACACACAGACTCTCACACACTCTCAAACCCACAATCACACACTCCCACTCAAACACACAAACACCTCACAGACTCACCTCTCAAATTCATAAACACCACACGTGTATGCACTCATACAAACTCACACCTCACACTCATACATAATCGCATACAAACACGTGAATACACACTCACACCTCGTACTTCATATGCACTCACACATACCTCTCACACACTTATACACACTCACACACTCACACACTCACACATACAAGCTCACATGCACATATTCACACACACTCAAACATCACACATAAAATTAAGCTCACACACAACTACAGCCACACAACTATACCCACAGGTAAGAGATCACCTCACACCATCCAGGAACAAACAACTCCAGCCCCAGTGAGAGATCGCCTCCCACCTTTTGGGAACACACAAATCCAACCACAGTGAGAGATCCCATCCCACCATCCCTGAACACGCAATCCAACCATGGCGAGATTGCCTCCCACATCCGGCTCGCCCTTCCCTCTGCTGTGCCCTTGCTGTCCCTTCTCTCCATGGGGTTCACCCCAGGATCTTCCCTACCAGGTCATACTGTGCTGTCCACTTCAGTCTTTCCTCTGCCTCCATGTGCTCTCCAGCACTTCAAGCATACAGATTTAATGACATTTGTCCACTGCAAGCTTATGTAGCATTCACTCAGGGCCAGACTGATCCCATGAGCCTTACCAATAGGAACTACATTTTTGGTTTTGAGTTGCAGTCTCACTCCGTCATCCGGGCTGGAGTGTAGTGGCACACACAGGAGCACCATGGCTCACTCCAGCCTTAACCTCCAGGCCTCAAGTGATCTTTCCACCTCAACCTCCCATGTAGCTGGGACTACAGGCGGGTGCCACCAGACCCAGCCCACTTTTAAAAATTTATTGTAGAAGGTGGATCTCACTGTGTTTCCCAGACTGGTCTCAAACTCCCAGACTCAAGCCATCTTCATATCTTGGCCTCCCAAAGTGCTGAGATAACAGGCATGTGTCCCTGCGCCTGGTCAAATTGTCACTTCTTGAACGTGGTTTTACCCAATGGGGCTTCCATGGGATGAACGTTCACTAGGACACCCTGTAATTTCACCACGCTTGCATGGCTTTAACCTCCAGGCCCAGCACGCACACCCAGCCTGGCCTCCAGCACACGCCTTTGTCAAAGCATTCTTATATCACCTGACTCAGCTGCCGAGGGTAGACTGGGTGTAGGTAAGCCTGCCTGGAAGGAAGGGACACTGGAGGACTTGAGGGTAACTTGATAGAATGACGAACTTGTCCTGCACGGTTGCTGTAGCCAGCCTGGGTACTGGGTTTCCCGG
The DNA here is from genome assembly GCA_963574415.1 of Tarsius wallacei. NCBI lineage: Eukaryota > Metazoa > Chordata > Mammalia > Primates > Tarsiidae > Tarsius > Tarsius wallacei. The sequence continues at coordinate 5,832 of CAUYQG010228737.1, read as the reverse complement.
GAACCAGGCATCTCCCAGCTCGGCAAGATGTAGGATTCAGAGCCTCATTCTGACTTAGAATGCATCTCTGCATGTCTGCAACCCAAAGACTAGCTCAACCCAACTGTGCGGGACCTTTCCCACGGCCTCCCATTTCAAGGTGTGGCCATGTGACCAGATGTGAGTCCATAAGTCTAATCCCGGTCACTATCATTGACCTAGGGCTGGTCAAGTGACCCCATTAGAACCAACCATTTGCACTGAGACTTCTTCTGGCGTTTCTGGGGAAGACGCTTGCCTTTCCTGCCAGGCCTGAGGCTTGAGGACATGGTGGGGGAGGTAGGGTGGTTTCAGACATCTTGGGTCTTCTGGAGTCCAAGAGTGACAGAGATGAGAAACCAGGAGCCACTAAATCACAGGAACCTCAGCTGAGCCTCAGGTTAGAGCCTGAGACCTCTGCAATTCCTTGGGTCCGGGTCCCTTCCTCCACCCTGAAAGCCAGTGAGGCCGGGAGTCCTCACCTCACATCCTTCCCACTGGTCCTTCATAGACCTGCCTCCCCCAAATTCTCCCTCCTCTCATTACGGACCCTGAGATGACACCGGCACCTGGGGAACCAAGAATCATATCCCTACTTTAGGGCAGGAAATCTGCCACCCAAAATCCTATGTGCCACATGACTCAATAGGATGTGAATGCCTGAGAGGTCACATCTCATAGCTCTCGCTGAAATATTCACAGGTTGTGTGGCTCAGGATGGGGACATGCATGGGGGTCACCATCTCATTGCTGTGCCCACCATAAGTGTGTCATAAAGCTCTCTGGTGGTGTCATGCACAGACAGAATAGAAACTAATTCCAAGTGGAATAAAACACCTGTCATATACACATGATTTTCTCCTTCTCGTGAAATTCATTAAATTGAAATGATTGCTGGATTTGGGGCTTGAGAACTATTTTGACAGCTCAGGTAAGGTAAGGACAATGGGTTTAATGGGGGACCCCTTTTGGTAAAGTCAGACCAGGGATTGAAAAGGCCCACTGAGAGCTCCTCTCTGCCTGCCCTGGGCCGGAGTTTGGCCTGGGCCCTGCCTTCCTGGCTGTCTCCAAGGCCCTGGGTGGAAGGCGTGATCTCAGGAGCAGTGGTGATGCCCCCAAGTGTCCACACAAGTCCATCTCTCCAACATACAGCCCAGTGACAGCAGGATGTTGGCATTCTCTGGGCCTCCATCACCAAATCCAGACCACAGCCTTCTGCTTCACCCTCTCTTTATGCTTCACTTTCTCTCTGTAGCTGGGCTCCACCAAGGGGACTCTGGATTAAAGCCATGTCTGGGGGAAGATGGCCCAGGGGTCAGGGAAGGTCAGAGCACCAAATCTAACAGGGGACAAGCACCGACTTGGACACGAGGGTGGCAGCAAGGACCCTGCGAGCTCCCAGGCTTCAGAGGCCTGGAGGTTGCTGTGGTGATGGAAAAGGGATCGAGGGTTTTGACTGGACATTTGGGGCCACATCTTCACAGGGAGGCTCTATGAGGTCCTGTGCCTGGTGGCCTCTGGCCTCTGCTCCCATGGCCAGTTGTGGGCTCTCTCCTCACCACTGACACCCGCTAAACTCCCGTCCATCCCTCCTGCCCATGGGGAACTTGGGGACCTGGCTCCATCTTCCTCTCTGGACAGGGTCACATAGTGTCCCCCAAAATTCATGCCCCCCATAACCTCAGAATCTCATCTAACTTGGAAACAGAGTTTTGCGAACATAAGTAATCAGATTAAGCTGAATGCATGCTGGAGTGGATGGGCCCTGATTTCATGGTAGTGGTGTCTGTACAGAGAGAAGAGACAGAGACACAGAGAAGAAAGTTGTGAAGACAGAAGTGAGGATGGCACTGCCGGCAGGGCGGGGCATTGGAGGCCACACAGAGGCCAGAGACCAGAGGCCAGAACCTTGCTCTGAGCCCCAGGAGTCCAGCCTGCCCACCTCGATGTAGGACTTCTGGCTTCCAGAACTGTGAGGGAACCACTGCCTGTCGCTCCAAGCCCAGGCACATCCAGAGTCTCGGCAGCCCCAGAGACAGTGACACTCTCCTGCCACAGTCCTGGGAGGCTTGAAAGTCCATGTGATGTTCCTCCAGTAGCCATGACTGGACACTGAGCCCTTTAACTCCACTGGTCATCACCTCACATCACTCCACACCTGGGGACACATACTAAGTCCTAACACCACCTGGGATAGTCCTACCTGGGAGGCTGGTAGGTCCAACTCCATCCTCCTGCCCTGTGATATCTCAGGATGCTACCCCAGGGACATAGTCTCTCTAGCCTACAAGGAATATCGAAATGATGGCCCCATTCATTCATGTGCCAGTGGGCCTAAAACAGACCTTTTTAAAAATATATTTTCCTGGTTGGGCTCGGTGGCTCAGACTGTAATCCCAGCACTTTGGGAGGCTGAGGCAAGTGGATTGCCTGAGCCCATGAATTTGAGACCAACCCAGGCAACTTGGTGAGACCTCATCACTACAATAAATAATTTTTTAAAAATTCGTCAGGCGTGGTAGTGCATGCCTGTAGTTCCAGCTACTTGGAAGGCTGAGGTGGAAGGATTGCCAGAGCCCAGCAGGTCAACACTGGGGTGGCTGTGAGTATGCCACTGCACTCCAGCCTGGGCGACACAGTGAGACATCAACTCAAAAAATATATATTTTTCCCATTACTGATATTAGGATGTGTCTTGCAGTTGATGGCGTCTAGCAGCAATAATGACATGTTTGCCTTCCCTGCTACCTTGACAGAGAGCAGGTGCCCGCATGCTCTCAACCTTGCAGAATGGCTGTCAAGATGGTCATGGAGGACTCCTCTAAAAAAGGCAGCATTCCCAGGTGTGCGAAAAACCAGAGCATGGATGAATCTGGTCTCAAAATCCTCTGGGGAGTTGGGCTTTAAGGGTGCAACTCATGAACATCTTAACCAGTTAATCATGTCTGTGTTTTCCTTTCCTGCATGTGGAGAGGTATAGGATATAGGTCTGCAAGTCTAAATATATCTGAAAGAGCACCTATGACATGCATTCTTACGCACAAAATGCAAATGCTAAGTGACAAGACAGTACCCTGCCATAATCTAAGGGTCAGCACCGTTTCTTTCTCAGAGGAATACAAAGTAATGGTGGCTCTCACAACACATGAGGTCTTGGATGGGATGAAATATGGTCTTTTCTCAGCAGCATCTGAGTTCCCTCGTGGCTGGTGCCAACCAGACATGCCCAGCAAAACCCAACTCTGGACCAGTGGAGGCTGATGGAGGAGGGAGCTTTCAGTTCCTCCTGTGCACCCAGCCCTCTCTGGCCTCACCCGCCCCACACCCATCCTTGGGGTTTCCAGGGAGCCAGCAGTCCCCTGCACACTCTGCATCCCTCCTGACTGCCCTGCCCATCTCCCAGGGCTTGGTCTGCCTGGGAGGACCAACCTCCTCGACTCCTGCTCTGATGCCCTCTGCGCTGAATAGGGGAGAAACATTTCCAGCCTTCCATTGTGGTGTGGTTGGAATGCTGACCCTCCAAATATGTTGAAATGTGACCACCATGTTGGAGGTGGGGCCTGGTGGGAGGTGTTAGGGTCCCAGGGCAGATCCCCCATGAGGTTTTGTCATGCTGAGGCTGGCTGACCTTGGAAGTCTCATTGTTTCCTTTGGGTGAGATGGGAGTGACCTGGGTTTTATGAGCAGAAGACGCTGTGACTTGATGGATGTTTTAACAGGGTCTGTCCAGCTGTAAAGCAGGAACAGACTTGCAGGGGAACCATGGAACAGCAGAGAGAGTGGCAGGAGGCCACTGCATCAGCAGGAGAGGAGAGTGATGGATTAAACCAAGGTGTAAGCAGCAGAGGGGGTGAGAAGGGGTGGGGGTGGCCGTGTCTGGAGGGCAGAGCTGGTGGGACCGGCTGGTCCATTGGGTATGGGATTTGAGGGAAGAGAGATGTCAGGAACAACTCCAGGGTCTGGGACTGAGATGGCATGTACTAGTCCATTTTGTGCTGCCATAAAGGGATACCTGAGGCAGGTAGCTTAGAAAGGAAAGAGGTTTACTTGGCTGGCAGCTCTGCATGGCGCCGGCATCAGCCTCTGCGTAGGCCTCAGGAGGCTCCAGTCATGGTGGAAGGGGAAGGGGAGAAGGCAGGTCCCAGGGTGAGTGGAAGCAGGATAGGAGGCGGCCCAGGCTCTTCTAAACACCCAACTCTTGAAGACTCACTCATGACCAAGAGGCGTCACTGAGCAAAACCTCACCCCGTCTCCACGATGACTTCACCTGTCCCTCTGGTTTACATCACTTGGCTCTGGCCACACTAATCTTGCTTCTGTTGAGCATGCCAGGGAGCCCCTGCCTCGGGACATTTGCACGTCTGGCCTCTGTTCAGAACAGGCCTTCCTAATGTACCCATGACTTGTGTCATTGCTTCCTTTAGGAGCTTACTCAAATCCCACCCCCTCAGTGACACCTTCCCTTGCGACCCTCATTAGAAACACAACACCCCAATCCCACTCTTTGCAGTTTTAGCTCACGTCACTCACATGTGATGTGTTTTCATGTCACTGTGTGCCTGGCTACCAACCTCCTGGGAATACAGTCTTTATGGCGGCAGACTGTTCCCTAATTTATCCCAGGGTCTGGAGTGTGGGGACAGGAGATGCTGAGCTATGCCCTGGGTGGGAACGGACTCTCTCCAGCTCTCCTCTGCCTTTGAGCCCAGCTCCCCTCCCTGGGCAGCCTTCCCTCAGTTCCCACCCTCCCTCCCCACCTGGGTTCAGGATTCCTCCTGATGTCCCCATAGGTCCTCACTCACAGCTCTGCCACCCCACAGCTCGCTCTTCCCATGATGGTTTACATGACAAGACACACGTGAGCCCCTCCCAGGGAGCCTGGCCCACAGCAGCCTCAGAGGCAGCAACTCTGTTGCCAACTGTGTGCCTGCTGCCTCTGCCCGTGGGGGAGACCCAGGCCACCATGCTCAGCCAAGGGGGCCTCTCTGTCTGGGACAAATGGAGTAGTTGTCCGACATCCCTTTACCTCCAACCCCAGACGTAGCCTCGGGCACCTCGGAGGTCTCTCACGCTCCCGCAGCCTGTGCTTCGGAGATACTTAGCACTCGGTGAACATCTGCTGAATCAAATGAAGTAAGCAGAGTGGGTAGTGCATGTGTGGACATCAGGGTCCCCTTCCCAAAGGTGGCTCAAGGCCGTCAGGCTGATGGTTCTCCTCGAAGACCTTCCCACACCCGAGCCAGCCAAAAGCGTCCTTCCCCCTCACAGCTCTGAAATCCCTCAGGAGGGTGAAGGAGCAGGCCAAGAGTACGTTACACATTCCGACAGGCTCTGGGCTTCCAGTGTCACAGTGGATGAATGAACGGTTCCACCCACCAGGCCGCTCCACCCACGGGAGCTTCTTAGCTCGGAGTTAAAGGGGAGGGGCAGGAGGAGGGAAGGAGGAGGGAGAGGAGGGGCAGGAGGGGAGGGGGGAATGGAGGAAGAGGGGACAAGGAGGAGGGAGAGAAAGAAGGGAAGGAGGCAGAGGGCAGGAAGAGGAAGAGATACCTGTGCGGAGCCTCTCACCCCTCACCTCCCTGGGTGCACAAGCCTGACTCCACCACTCCAGGATTTATTTATTTTTTATTTTTTGAGTTGCAGTCTCACTCTGGCCCAGACTGGAGTGCAGTGGCCGCTCCCGGCCACCGCAGCCTCGACCTGCTGGGCTCCGGCGATCCTTCCGCCTCAGCCTTCCAAGTAGCTGGAACTACAGGCGCGCGCTACCACGCCCGGCTGATTTTTTGATTTACTGTAGAGATGAGGTCTCGCCAA
>CAUYQG010228735.1:0-11250 GCA_963574415.1 Tarsius wallacei | reverse complement strand
CTGGACTCAGGCAATCCTCTCACCTTGGCTTCCCAAAGTGCTGGGATTATAGGCTTGAGCCACCATGCCCGGCCTGGTGTTTCTAAGAATTTGTCCATTTCATTTGGGCTAATTTGTTGGCATATAGTTGTTCATAGTATGTATTCTCTGTAATTATTTTTATTTCTGTAAGGTAGATAGTAATGTCCCCTATTTCACTCCTGATTTTAGAAATTGAGTCTTCTCCTTTTTTGGGTCAGTCTAACTAAACCTTTGTGATTGTGATTGTCATTTGGTTGATCTTTTCAAAGAACCAGCTTTTGGTTTTGTTGAGATAAATGAAAACTTAAGAACTGTAAAAGCCGACTTAAAAAATGAAAGAACTAACGTTTGGTTTCATTTTTTCTTTTCACCTCAGGACATTTGTATATTCTTTTCCCTATCCTTTTCTTCAGATTATACAGTTTCACTCTTTGGGAAGAGAATTTAAGAAATTACAGGGTTTTCTTTCTTTTCTTTTTTTTTTTATGTCTTTACAGATGTTAGAAGGGAAAAGCAAAATTTCTGTCAATGACTTCATAATAAAAGCTTCAGCTTTGGCATGTTTAAAAGTTCCTGAAGCAAATTCTTCCTGGTTGGACACAGTTATAAGACAGTAAGTATAACTGGGAAAGATACATATCCATCAGCAGTTTTCTTGTGTTATCTAAATATAACTAGGAGTTGAGGTGGTAAGGAGAAATGGAATACAGAGAAGGAAGTGACTTCCATAGGTGAGACAGTTTGAAAACAACACAAAGATACTTATGACATACCGCTGAATTTAATGAATAAAGGCTACTGATTTCCTCCCCACCTCCAACCCACCAATTCTGCAGTGAGTTCCTCTAATTCAACTCAGTTCTGATGCTGTCTACCTGGAGATAGTGTCAGGTGCCACAGGTTAAGGGCTCAAATTTCGCAAGCGCTCTCCAGTGAACACTTGAATAGTAGGAAAATGAAACAGCCTTGTTGCTGACACGGAGAAAGTTTTAGTTGCCTGGATAGGAAAATCAAACCAGCCACAACATTCCCTTATGCCAAAGCCTAATCTAGAGCAGAGTCTTAACTCGTTTCAATTCTGTGAAGGCTGATAAAGGCAAAAAAGCTGAAGAAGAAAAGGTTGAAGCTAGCAGAGGTTAGTCCATGAGGTTGAAGGAAAAGAAGGCTATCTCAATAACATGAAATGTAAGGTGAAGCAGCAGGTGCTGATGTAGAAGCTGCAGCAGGTTATCCAGAAAAATCTAGCTAAGATTTTTGATAAAAGTGGCTGCACTCAACAACAGGTTTTCAATGTAGATGAAACAGCCTTGGCCAGCTGTGGTGGCTCATGCCTGTAATCCCAGCACTTTGGTAGGCCAAGGTGGGAGGATTGCTTGAGCCTGGGAGTTTGCAACCAGACTGGGCAACGTAGTGAGACCTCCTCTCTGCAGAAAAAGCACAAAAACTTAGCCAGGTATAGTGGTGCACTCCTGTAGTCCTAGCTACTCGGGAGGCTGAGGTGGAAGGTTGCTTGAGCCCAGAATTTGAGGCTGTATTGAGCCATGATTGTGTCACTGCACACCAGCCTGGATGGCAGAGTGAGATCCCAGTTTACACACGAAAAAGGGAAGAAGAATCTAGAACTTCCATAGCTAGAGAGAAGTTAATATACCTGGCTCCAAAGCTTCAAAAGGACAAGCTGACTCTTTTATTAGGGAATAATGCAGCTGGTGACTTTAAGTTGAGGCCAGTGCTTATTTACTATGCCAAAGGTCCCAGGGCCCTTTTATTCTGCTTGTGCTCTGTAAATGGAACAACAAAGCCTAGATGGTAGTACATCTGTTTAAGCATGGTTTACTGAATATTTTAAGCCCACTATTGGGACCTACTGCTCACAAAAAAGATGCCTTTCAAAATGTATTGCTCATTGAGTGCACCTGGTCACCCAAGAGAACAGGTGGAGATGTACAAGGAGATTGATGTTATTTTCATAGCCATTCAACATTTACTGAACATGTACTGTTGGCTGGGTTCAGTGTTGAACAATATTAGAAACACCATCCTTACTGTCCAAGGAGAAGATTTTATTAAACAAGCAATGTTATAGTAACGGGACAATTTAATCAAGAAAGTAGTATTTGCTATGTGATACCTTGGCTAGAGTCCAGCTGTGCTAACTGATAAGGGTCACACACTAAAGTATTCGAGCAGGTTCCTGTGTTTGTAAGTGACAAAAGCCTGCCTCTAGCCAGCTTGGGAAAATTGGGGGTTTGGTACCCATGATCTTTTGGAGTTTGTGCCTAGAAAGAGCTGGAGTTTTTTAGACGCAGAGCTAGCCTTCATGTGAAGTTTTAACTTTTTTTCAATTGCAGAACACTTTAATAGGTCCCTTACACAGACTGGAAAGAGACTGGATAAAACTCAGGAGTTTGTGAACTTGGATGGGGAGAAAAATAACACTGCCCCCCCCCCAAACCTCTACTGAAATTTAGCATAACTTCTGGTTATAAATGTGGCGAACAGGCCAGGCAGGGTAAGAGAATTGCCTGAGCCTAGGAGTTCAAGACCAACCTGGGCAACTTGGTGAGACTTTGTCTCTACAATAAACAAAAAAATTAAGCTGGGCATGGTGGCGCACACCTGTAGTTCCAGCTACTTGGAAGGCAGAGGTGGAAGGATCACCTGAGCCCAGCAGGTCGAGGCTGCACTAGCCATGAGTGTGCCACTGCACTCTGGCCTGGGCAACAGAGTGAGATCTGACTCAAAAAAAAAAAATGTGGAGAACAAATAAAATGTTCACGGTATCTGTGTCTGGTAACCATTAAAAAATAAATTATTTTCATATCACATTGTAGTTTCCATATATATCTTAAAACAGCATCTTATCACTACTTCAAAATGCCAGCCATTATCAGACCTGCAACAAGATCTTGTTATTGAGTGAATACATAAACACATGTCACAATTTTGCTTTCTGAGTAGTTTGATAACAATTTCAGCTTAGTTTTTGTTTCATTTTGTTTTTTTAGTAATTTGAGGATTTTATTTTCATTGTTAAAAGAAGTATTCTGAGATAAGACCCAAATACATAGGGGTACCTGGTGGAAAAAAGATTGGGAATCCTTACTTGATGCCAATAAAATATCTCCTATTCTGTGTAAAAGAAAAGATTGAAAATTCTGTTTTTATGTTCTTCTGAGATACTGCCACATTTATGTAATGTCCTGAGCTCTCCTGTTTCTCCCCACAATGCACTTCTTTCTCTCCACTCTTCATCTGCTCAGACCCTGGCTACAGAGAATCAGCTTCAGCCAGTGTACTTCCACTCACAATCCAAGGAGTTCTGGTTGTTTAATTCTCCCTGAATGCTGAGCTGTTTTTTTCCAGCTACACCCAATGCGTTGACAGCAGATGACAGGAGAAGTTAGAGGGTATATGTGAAATCAACCTACTTGACACATTTCTTATTCGTTTTTTAAAAGTGACTCACACCTGTAATCCCAGCACTTTGAGAGGCCGAAGCAGGAAGACTGCTTGAGACCAGCCTGGGCAATACAGCAAGACCTTGTCTCTCTCAAAAAAATCACGGAATTATCCAGGTGTGGTGGCACATGCCTGTGGTCCCAGCCACTTGTATGAGGATCGCTTGAACCCAGAAGGTAGTAGAGGCTGTGGTGAGCCATGATTATGTACTCCAGCCTGAGCGACACAATGAGATCCCCGACTCAAAAAGTGTAAGCCTCAAAATAGCTAGGACTACAGCATGTGCCACCATTTAAAAAAAAAAAGTACGAGTCAAGGAGAGAGCACAAAAAAATATAAAAAATAGAACAGATTTCACTGGATGAACAGCACACTCTGGTTCTAAATTTTTTTCAAACTAAATTTCAGTATTCTTGCTTAACCTGACACATGTTCTTGGTAAACATTTTTTTTTTTTTTTTTTGATTTGGAGTCTCACTCTGTTGCCCAGACTAGAGTGCAGTGGCCACTCCCGGCCACCGCAGCCTCAACCTGCTGGGCTCCGGTGATCCTTCTGCCTCAGCCTTCTAAGTAGCTGGAACTACAGGCGCGCGCTACCGCACCCGGCTAATTTTTTTTTTGATTTATTGTAGAGATGAGGTCTCACCAAGTTGCCCAGGCGGGTCTCGAACCTGCGGGCTCAGGCATTCCACTCACCTCAGCCTCCCAAGGCGTGGGATTACAGGCTGAGCCACCGAGCCCGGCTTAAACATTTTTATTATTTAGATATATTTTTCTTTTTAAACAGGAATCATGTTGTTGATGTCAGTGTTGCCGTCAGTACTCCTGCAGGACTCATCACACCTATTGTGTTTAATGCACATATAAAAGGACTGGAAACCATTGCTAATGATGTTGTTTCTTTAGCTTCCAAAGCAAGAGAGGGAAAACTACAGCCACATGAGTTCCAGGTAACATGTCAGTTACTTAACTTCTAAGTTTTAAGACTTGCAGGTTATTTTTGAGGTTGGCAAAATGCATTTATTGCATTTCTCACCTTTTGATTCTGCCACATAGTCTTACTGACACAAAGTCCTGAAAATAAAGAAAAATTGAGTCATGTATCAAAAGCTGAAAATAAGACGTTTTTTCTACTGACTTTTGTTTATATTGTAATGGTTGTATATTTTCAGTAATGGGTGTTCCTTCAGGCTTTTCTTTAAATGATTAAGTCTTTCCACAGAACATTTGTCATGTTTTCTGATTTATGTTGATGGGTAGTTAGTATGATCTATTTTTATTCTTTTTTCCTCTAGGGTGGCACTTTTACAATTTCCAATTTAGGAATGTTTGGAATTAAGAATTTCTCTGCTATTATTAACCCACCTCAAGCATGCATTTTGGCAATTGGTGCTTCAGAGGATAAACTTGTTCCGGCAGATAATGAAAAAGGGTAAGTGCCAAAATGGAGAGAGAGTTGTAAGTTCATTTTTATTACGTCATACACTCTGGGTATCCTTAGGGGATTGACTCCAGGATCCTTCTCGAATACCAAAATTCACAATACTCAAATCCCTGATATAAAATGATGTATTTGCACATAATCTACACACATCCTCCTATATACTGTCAGTCATCTCTAGATTACTTGTAATGCCTAATAAAATGCCTACACAACACTTCATTCACATGGATTCAATGTAGTACCCAGCACGCAGCAACTTCAAGTTTTACTTTTTAGAATTTTTTTATTTTCTGAATATTTCGATCCACAGTTGGTTGAATCCATGGATTCAGAGCCCATGGATATACAGGGCTAACTGTACTTGTTTGTTTGTTTGTTTTCCTTTTTTTTCTTGTTCTGTCATTCAGGCTGGAGTACAGTGCTGCAATCACAGCTCACTGCAGCCTCCCATTCCTGAGGCTCAAGTGATCCTCCTGCTTTAGCCTCCCAAGTAGCTAAGACTACAGGCATGTACCACCATGCCTTGGCTATTTACTTATTCATTCCTGGCCTCAAGTGATCCTCCTGCCTTGGCCTTCCAAAGCGCTGGAATTACAGGTGTAAGCCACCATGCACAACTTGTACTTGTTTTTGAATCTAAGTTTTATAGATATTTATTGGAATTGTATATTGCATCTTCAAGTAGAATCAGATGTACATATCAAAGGAAATTTCTTGGGGCAGCAACTTTTTTGATTTTACTAAGTATGATTAATCCTGTTTGAGATGGAAAGCCTTATTTGCTATAAGTTAGGTATCAACACACTTTTTCTTTTATTTATTTACTTTTTTGATTTGGGATCTCACTCTGTCACCCAGGCTGGAGTGCAGTGGCATGATCACAGCTCACTGCAGCCTTGGCCTCCTGGGCTCAGGCAATCCTTCTGCCTCAGCCTCCCAAGTAGCTGGGACTACAAGCACGTGCCACCACACCCAACTCATTTATTATTATTTTTTTTTGTAGAGACAAGGTCTCACTATGTTGCCCAGGCTAGTCTTGAACTCCTGGGTGCAAGTAGTCCTCCCATCTTAGGCTCCCAAAGTGTTGGGATTACATGTGTGAGCCACTGTGCCTTGCTATAATTTTTCTTAAAGAGTCATATAGTAAATATCTTAGACTATCTTAGACTTTCTAGGTTGTATGGTCCCTATTGCAAATATTCTACCATTGTTGTATGGAAGGAGGTATAAACAATACACAAATTAATTACTGTAAACCTTTATTAATAAAAACAGGCAGAGGGCAGGATTTAGCCCATTATCCATCCATGCTCCAGGTATCTGGTTTGTTACTCCAAGCTATTATTTGAGCTAAAGGTAGAGGGAACATGAAGAACTGATGGAAAATTGTGCTACCTGGCTGGGGATTATAGGGTAGGAGTCAACATCTGGGTGTTTACTGACTAAAATCCAGTGTTTGCTTTCATAATACCTAATAATGTTTTCAACTTTTTCTAGGTTTGATGTGGCTAGCATGATGTCTGTTACACTCAGTTGTGATCATCGGGTTGTGGATGGAGCTGTTGGAGCCCAATGGCTTGCCGAGTTTAGAAAGTACCTTGAAAAACCTATCACCATGTTGTTATAACTAACTCAAGAATTTCTAAACTCTCCCAGGTCACACTGATTCGTTCGTTCTTATCAGGATATTTGTATGTTATTAAACAGGTGGTTTTTTCATTGTAAAGTTAACCAGTTGTTTTTATTACTGAGTCTGTCCAGATAAGTTATTTGTAATGGGCATTACTGAATTTTTAAAATGCCAATTACACCCAAATGTTTTAAGCTTCCTAGTCAAGGGACATGCGGCCTAGCCCTTTGGTGAGAAGTACTTCCACTGGGAAATGAAGGATAGGTAGAATTGTGGTTCCCTAAAGACGGGTACATAGAAGTAGATGAAACCTTAAAGTTCTGCTTAGATGAGAGAGAACGAGAAGTCAGGGAAATGACCTAGGGGAAATGTATGGATTGAAGCTTGAGTTTAGAATGTAACCCTGGTTAAATTTTTCTGTTACATTATCATGGATGGGAAAGGTAGAGAACGTCAAGGAAAATAAATAAATAGTGAAATTTTAAAAGTTAATATTTTCTTAGACCTCTTCAACCAGTTATTTGTTTATTTTTCTATGAATCCCTAAATAGTTGTTTTCCCCTCTTGAGATAATCTAAATATAAACCAGCTACTTGGTATAAATGAGAATTTGTGTGGGTGTTTATTTAAAACAATTTAAATGTATAATTCTGATTACAGAATTCTACAGTTACTTCCAAATAAATGAACATGCTTATAGGATTTAACAGAAGTTGTGAATGTAAAATTTCCCCTCTAAGATTTACTGGTAGTTGATTGCATATGAACCTAATTACCAGAATTTATTACTCCAGTAACTCTGGAAAATACTGTCAAGTAACTATGGAATATATATGGAATAAATGTACATATGTAAAATATGGTTATTAGAGTTGAATATGTGCCAAAGTCCGTTTATCACCAAGTCCTGTCTCAAAAGATGAGGTGGAGAGGGATATGGGTAAACAGTTTGGAGTGCTAAAAAATGCTGGAAGAAATGGTAATTTCTGCTTGGTTAAAGCAAAAGAAGTTAAATGTGCATTAAAAAGTGTTCTGTGTCTTTCTACCCCAGCATTATCTCATGTAACATAAGAAAGTCCTAAAGTCCTATTGGAGAGAAAAATTAATTAGGTCACTACCTTATCAGCCTAAATACATTTTTCTATTTTGTTACATTTTGCCTTTCTTTTGGAAGGAAGGAGGAAGTGATATTTAGGATAATAAAAATGGGTTGGGAACATTTCACAATTCCATACTTTATATTAATGTGTTTTCATAAATGTTTGGAATTATTTATGACTATTTAAAACAAATCTGACCAGCGCTTCCCTGTATATGTAGTATGTGGAGATATCCCCTGAAATTTGCTGTGTTTAAGTGTTGAATATATTTCTAAATGTTCATTATTACATGGTGCACAAGTGACACTCCATATATTCCACAACCATTTACCTTGCTGTGTTATTATAAAAAGCAATTTAGTTCATTAATCTGACTTTTTAGCAATTTTAGGTTGAAGATTATGCAAAAGAAACAACTTTATCACGAGGGACCATTACCATTATTATTCAAATCCGATTCAAACATTTAAAAACTTCAAAGATAATTTATTATTTGCTAATGCTTATGGCTCTATTGTTCCCTTGAAAGAAAAATAAAAACGTTTGCCTTCTAATAAAAATGTTTTGAGCTAAAGGTTAACTGAGCTACAGTCTAAATCTCAATTCAGTGTATTTCTCTTACCAAAAAATGAAAGAAAAAAGTTAGTTTTTGGTTCATTTTAAGATTATTTAAAAATTAAATTATATGTCTTCAATATGTCTGGTCTATTTTTTGATCTGTTGGTAATTATTTTCACATTTATTTAGATCCAGGCACAGCCATGTATGTATAAGTACAGACAAATTTTAAGTTTATATAATTGGTAAAATATGGACTGAGCTTAGAAGGCTATCATCTCACACTTGAAGCTCAAGGAGTTACTGAAGCATCCCATGTTGGAGTGGCACTGATTTCCAAGATGAGAAGTGCGGCCTGGCTCTGTTAGATAATTTACTCCCGATTCTGAAGCTTGTGAGTGGAAATGAGGGTATCTTAAGGCATGTTCTACAAAAGGATTAAACCAGTATGTGAGAGATGACAGAAATATCTTGCCAGGAATAGTCATCACTTAGTAATGCACAAGTCCTAAAGTACATGGGGAAATCATAATCACTTGTGATAAGTGATCTGAAACCAAGTTTGTAGAAAAATCTGGTCTCTAAGTAAAGGAAAATTCGTGTCCATCTCAAAAAAAATCTTAGTAAGAATCCAGTTTAAACCAGCTCATGATTATTAGTTCAAGCCCTTCCTGGGCAACATTTTTGCCTTTTCTAGGGAGTCAAAAGTAGAACTGTTTTTAGTAGACCTTTGCACTCAGATGCCTCTCTCAGAGGACATAAAGCGTTTGCTGGTGATTGCAGGAGAAATTATGCCAGCACAGGTTTCTGAAAAATGTATGTTTCCTTGAAATTTTCCATTCAAATTGTAAGAAAAAGCAAATAAAGATAGAGTATATACTGAGATATACATAAAAAATATATCAGCTGGTGTTAAGTAGAATGTGTGAAGTGCTTTCAGCAGTTTTGCTGACACTTCTTTGTAACAGAAGGTAGCGATAAAGAACCTTTGTATAAAAAAGGCAGCTGTGGGTATACCCTCTGTATCATATGGCGTAACTTGAAAAGATAGGTAAGCAAGTTACTGTAGCTTTAAAGAGACTTTCAGAGTTGAAAGCAGATCATATTGAAGTATCAGCACAGAGATACAGTCTACCTGCAATATTTTCTATCGGAAAGGTAAAATTGTTTTGATAAACTTCATTTTGTGATTTTATAATTTACAATTACAATTTTTTATTTATTTAGTTTGCAGAACGATGGCAAAAAAAAAAGTGAGTTATAAACAGCAGCGAAGATGAGTTAGACTTCTATACAGATAAGTTAGAAAAAATAAACATTGATGTGGAAGAAAACGATAATAGCAATAGTGTTATCCCACGAACATGGGCTAAGTGTAATAGAGATAGTGATGAAAGTTTTAGTAGTTTCAAAGCAGTAGAAGATAATGTATCGTTAAGTGAAGAATGGGAAGATGTTACAGAAAAAGATCCTTCAGGGACAATAAATTTTATTGTATATCCTCAAACAACAGGACCACAAATAGCAAGTAAATAAGAGAACCGACTATTTTACTCTATTTTACAAATGAGTTAGTGGGTAGTGTAATAAAATAAATTTTTATGTGGAGGAGAAAATGAGGAAAAGCAGCTGTCACACAAATGAATTTGGCATAAGCGACATGATGTTGATCGACAAGAATGTATAGCTTTTATCGCAATTATCCTAAATGGAATAATTTTAAGTACCAAATTTGCAAGAGTACTGGTCAACTGCTTTTAGTAGTAAAATACTGTAGAAACATTCAGTAAAGAAAGGGTTATGCAAATCTTCTGGATGCTTCATTTGAAGACACCTGCCTGGGTTGAGTGATGGGACAAGCAGAACTCATATTCAAAAGGCCAATTACTTGGAACACGTCGATTCAAAATTTTCACAATATTTCATACCAGATCAGGCAATTTGTGTTGACGAATCCGTCGTTCCATGTAAAGGGCAAATCTTTATAGCATACAATCCAAATAAGTCTACCAAATGTATTTATGCACTAGCTGTTTTTTCAATACTTCCCTACTGTGGCAGCATAACATCCGAAAACATTCGACCTACTCTTCCAGTAAGCACCCAGAGTTCCATTTAATTTATTAAAAAAGTTGTTGGACTGGGCGCAGTGGCTCACGCCTATAATACCAGCACTTTGGAAGGCCAAAGTGAGACGATTGCACGAGCCCACAAGCTGAAGACCAGACTGGGCAAGTTGACGAGACCTCCTCTCTACAGTCAATCAAGAAAATTTAGCAGGATACACCAAGCCAGCCTGCGGTTCCAGCTACTTGGAAGGCTAAGGCGAGAGGATCGCCTGAGCCCAGCACCTCGAAGCTGCGGTGGTCGCGAGCATGCCACTGCACTCCAGCCTGGCCGACAGAGTGAGACTCCAACTCAAAAAAAAAAAAATTGTTGGAAAAAGTTTCCAATGCAGCAGGATACCACGTTTACGGACAGGTATTACACTAGTATTGTCCTAGCAGAAGAGCTACTAAAGATAAAGCCAACCGAATCAAACCAGCAATCAAAATCAAAGTCGCACGGCGCCGCTGGCAGCCACAGCCTCCCGCGCCTCGCTCAGCTCCGACGTGGCAAAAATCTCCAGTCCTACAGAGACGGAGCGGTGCATCGAGTCCCTGACTGCTGTCTTCCAGAAGTATGCTGGAAAGGAGGGAAACAGCTGCACTCTGTCCAAGACGGAGTTCCGAAACTTCATGAATGCGGAACTGGCTGCCTTTACAAAGAATCAGGACTCTGGTGTCCTTGACCGCATGGTGGAGAAACTGGATGTCAACAGCGACAGGCAGCTAGATTTCCAAGAATTTCTTTTCTTTTTTTTTTTTTTTTTTTTGAGTTGGAGTCTCACTCCGTCGTCCAGACTGGAGTGCAGTGGCCGCTCCCGGCCACCGCAGCCTCGACCCGCTGGGCTCCGGCGATCCTTCCGCCTCAGCCTTCCGAGTAGCTGGAACTACAGGCGCGCGCTACCACGCCCGGCTGATTTTTTTGATTTA
>CAUYQG010228734.1:0-18424 GCA_963574415.1 Tarsius wallacei | reverse complement strand
GGGGTGATGGTGTGGGCGGTGCAGATCCCATGGGGACCATGAACTGTTCTGAAGAGGTTTGATTTTACTAGTTGTAGGATTAAAAAAGAAAAAAAAGGCTTTCAGCATGTACGTAGTAGGGAAAGCATTGACGCAGAGAGACCAGTGAGAAACTTATTGTAATCATCCAAGCAAGAGATGACTGTGGCTGGAATGTGGGTGTGGCAATGGAGGTGCTGGAAGTGTCAGATACGGCATACCTTTTGACTCCAGTGTCAATATGATTATGTGATGAACTGGATATGGGGTGTGAGAAAAAATTATTTCTAAATTGTGGGGTTCTTTCCTTTAAAAAATGGAGTCACTGTTAATTAAGGTTGAGATGTCTGTAGATAGAACAGATGGTGGTGGTGATGGTAGACGAATTTTGAACATGCTGAGTTTGTAGTATCTCTTACATACCCAAGCAGGGATGCCTGTTAGGCAGAGATGTGAATCTGCATTCAGGCAAGGGGACCAGACTGGAAGTAAAGCTTCAGGAATTTTTAGCTTCAGATGAAATATAAAGTCATAGAATTGAATGAGAGCCTCTCAAGAGCAAGTGTGGACAGAGGGGGCAAGAGTTGTAAGAAATGTAGCTTTAGGAGGTCAGAGATATAAGGACATACAAGCAAGGATAACTGTGAAAGAGTGTGTAGATGGAGTATGGAGAAAACCCAGTGTTTCAAGGAGGAGGAAGTGGACAGCTGGGTCAAGTATAAGTAGATTAATCAAGAGAAAAATGGAAATTTGACAACATTCCAAGAGTGAAAGTCATGATAATAATAGCTTCTTTTTGTGTTATACTGTCAATAAAAATCTAGAGCGGGATAGTAGTTAAAGTGGTCAGAAACATTTTATTTAGGATGACTGCAATAGGGAAAAGAGATCTCAGTGTAGAACTGGATTCAGCTGGAAATACAGTAGGGAAAGTGGGAATTTATAGTCAAGGAGCAGGGTGGGGGTCTGTGTGTGGAAAATTACTAAGAGGACGCATCAGAGTAAGGGGATTCTGGCTACACCAAGCAATCAGGATGCTTGTTGAAGACAGGTCAAGGTGGTCATGCATCACCTGGGAGATTGCGGAGGATAAGGAACCCGGTCAAACATTCAGGATAGGATATTCTTGTTAAAAGAACTCTGCTGGATTATTTGCTGAAACATGACTTTCCAAGGAAGTACACAGATGGGCCTAAAAGAAGGTTCAGAAGTTTTTTTCTTTTCTTTTCTTTTCTTTTTTTTTTTTGAGTCAGAATCTCACTCTGTCACCCAGGCTGGAGTGCAGTGGCACACTCACGGCCACCCCAGCGTTGACCTGCTGGGCTCCAGCAATTCTTCTGCCCCAGTCTTCCAAGTAGCTGGGCGCTACCATGCCCTGTTAATTTTTGGTTTTTTTTTTTAAACTGTAGAGATGAGGTCTCGCCAAGTTGCCTGGGCTGGTCTTGAACATGTGGGCTGAGGCAATCTTCTCGCCTCAGCCTCTCAAAGTACTGGGATTACAGGCATGAGCCACTGCACCCACCCCAGAAGTTTTACTGACGTTTGGTCAAACATTGAATCCTGTGCAGTACATTACATTCACAAATCTTTAAAAAATATTTGCCCTCATTTTATTTGCACAGCAACTCTGGGATTTAGATATCTTGAATTTTTTATTTTTTAGTTGAGAAAACTGACAGAAGAGTGAAATTATTTTCCAAAAATAATTCTGCTCTAAAATGGCATAGTCCAGGCTTAAACAATTTCCCTTGGTTTTAAATCTAGTGAGTTAACATCTTTTCTAAGATATTTTATGCTACATGGTGGGAACTCAATCAATTATTCTTTTTTCTAGTTTTCTTTTTCTCTTAAGAAAATATAATTCTTTTAGCAATGTCTATAACAAATGGTGTTAAAACAAAAATTAAAACTAATTAATGTACCCATTCTTTATCAACCAACTTTTATGTGACAGTCAGTAGACTTGGTGCAAAGAAAACAAAACTGAGTAAGATATAATTCAACCTTTGGAAGAGAGCATGCCAGAGTAAGCAAGACAGACATTTATAAAGTGTTGTGCTAAGGACTCTAATAGGGGTAATTGGAAAGAGCTAAGGGAACGCCAAGAAGAAATAACTAACTCAGCTTGAGTGGTTGGACTGAAGTGGCACTTTGTAGGAGAAAGTCAAGATGATTGAAAGCAGAGGGAAAATATACTGTTCTTCTCACTTTGAGCACACCGGCCGTTCAAGCCTTGAGGTAGTTATGACTGCTCACATATCCATCACAGGCTTATCTGAGCACCAGACACACCAAGGTCAGGACAACAAGAAAACATCCCACATCCATGCAAGCATCAGCTTTGATGGATGACTTAATTATCTTGGTCCCCTGATGAATGCATAGTGTAACCATTCCCAGGAGATGTTTTGTAGTTTCCAAGTTGACAATGACTTAGTTAAGTGGGATATTACAGCCATGATCTGATAAGATAAAAACATTTCTAAAACTACAAAGCTTTTGTGGTTTGCCCTTAGCTAGCTCTACTGTGGGCTTGACAATATACTCGTGACATGACAAGATACCTAGCTTATAAATGGATGCCACTGGTATCTGTTTGGATATGCTTTCAAAGAAAGACATATTTGTCATTTGCTGCACAGATGTTTTGTCAGACGAGTTCAGCAGAAAGGACTGACTAATTGAATGCCCCGTGTAAAATGCACACACACGAACACACACATCATATGCACACACACACACACAATTGTAGTTAATAGACAGACAAGTTAGAAAAAGCACTTCTTTGGATTAGTTTATCTAAGCATACTCAACATAGATAAATGTGAATTCGCTTTCAATAGAGGACAAATACATTGTTTAGATATTATAAAGGCTTGTGCAATGGCTCAGGGAAGGATAAGTATTTGATATACCTAGAAGATATTTTCATATTCAATTTAAATCACAGTTTGTAAAATGTTTCCACAGTTGCTGTAACTTACCGTAGATTTTTTTTCTTTTTGTACGGAGGGGAGATGGAAACAGAGCTGTGAAATTTCTAAGCAAGTAAATTTCTTTTAAAGTAAAGATTTAAAAAAGAATTGTTCTTTTGTGAAATTATGTTTATAATGGATATTCAGAATCGGTATGGTCAACACATTTAGAGAAGTCAGAATATACTCACCCCAAACTAGTGCCTGTCCTGTTGACCCTAATGTCTCACAAATTTGGGAAGTCTCACCTCCACCGGACCCCAGCCATCAGCTTGGATATCAGTGCCTGAACTGAGTTACTAACTTAGCTGCATGCCATCTTCCTTGATTGTATGTACATTTTGACTTAACCCTGCTTCACCTTTGCTTGCTTTTCTTTTCTCCTTTTTATTTTTTGGTAATTATCCTAATCCTGTAGACAAACTGGCAAAGGTTGAATCTTGGCTAAGGAATTTATGAGCTATAATTTTCAGTACCCTACTGGAATCACTGGGCCTCAGTTTCTTATCTGCAAAATGGGTTTAATGATACTACCTTTCTCACAGACTTCTTGAAATGATTAAATAAAGCAAAAATGATAATTGACACAGATAAATTATCTAGCAAAGTGATTTGTATGTAACAACCAATAGCTATTTTTTTTTACTAGTGAAGTCTGTGTCTTCAGTCTCAATCCCAATCCCTTCATGAGGCTTTTAACCTCTCCTCTAAGATTTAGTCTCATATAATACATACTGTTCTCTAGGCTCATGGTTTAAGAAATTAGCCATGATTTCAAGAAACATGCATTAAAATACAGAGCTGCAAAAAGTAATAAGAAATAATGCAGTCTGAAATCTCATTACCGAGAGATAGTCACAATTAAAAAGACTGGAGTTGAATTCTTTCAGATTTTTCCCAATGTAATTATATAAGTAAAAGTACAAATAAAATATAAAATACACACATGTGTTAGAATGAAGGATAAAAGTCATATGATCAATATGGTCATCCCAGTTGATGCAGAAAAAGTATTTGACAAAATTCAGTATTCCTCCAGGATAAAAATTCTCAGCATACTATGTATAGAAGGAATGTTTCTCAATAGAAAGAGGACCATCTCTGTCAAGCCCACAGCTAACATTGTACTCAGTGGTGAAAAACTGACTGCTTTTTCTCTAGGATCAGAACAACACAAGAATCCTCACTTTTTCCACTTGTATCCAACACCCATTCTAGAACTGGAAGTTCTAGGCAGAGCAAATAGGCAAGAAAAAGAAAGAAAAGACATCTACACTGAAAAAAAGTTGTGTCTATTGCTGTTTGTAAATACATGTACTTTTCTCCGTGTGTGTGTCTGTGTGTGTATGGAAGACATTCTGCTTGCCTGATTCCACAAAGCATGTGAAGACGTCTGTGATCTAACCCCTGCTCCTTCAAGGCACTTGCCATCTAGGATAGGGATAAAACAAGTAGAACAATAGCTATATACAAATTAGAGAGACAATATGGGTCTCAGAAACGTACAAGGCATGTGGGAATTTATGAGAGGAAATGTTCACATATGTTTGGGAGGAAGTTAGACGGGAAGGAGTTTTAAGAAGAAGGTGATATTTGAGATGGTTTCTAAGAGGTTGAAACTGGGAACGGAAGATCATACCCAGTGATCTATCAAGGAAGCAAAGAACTGAACACCATATGTTCTCACTTATAAATGGGTCCTGGACATTTATCGTCCTACTACGAGACAGGGATGAGCCGTAGCGGGATACTGCTGGGGGAAAGCAGGGGACAGTAGCGGGATACTGCTGGGGGAAAGCAGGGGACGTGTAACATCACTAAGTGTATCTGACCCTAAACCAGGGGAAGTGAGGGCCAGTTGGGGGCCCAAACTCCACCTGCACATAAACTACTTATGTACCTAATCCTGACTCATACCCCACATCTTTACAATAAAAAAGTATAAAAAAGGAAAAAATAATAGAAAGAGTCTTCCAGAAAAGGGAAATTGCATGTGAAAAGGCTTTACAAAGGTGGGAGGAATGTTCTTCAGCAGTGAGTAGTCCGATTTGTTTAGAGAGAAGGGGAGAAAGAGAAGAGAGAAGAATGGAAGGGGAAACTGAGGCCAGATTACTGTGGGCCTGGGCTGAGAAGTTTGCTGGTAGCAGAGGAAAGTTAATACTGTTTTGGGGAATATTAATCGCACGTTATGAACAGTGCTTCAGTGGGCATTCTGTTCTGCACCATTGCACTCTTGCTTAAATCCTTAGCAGAAATGTTACTTCCCGAAAGTCTGTGGGGTCTTTAATACATGTTACCAAAAGTGCCCGGAAATGCCTGCTTCTCAAGGGACTTGCCGGTGCTAGATACTATTCTTTTCATCTTTGTCTAGCTCCGTGAAGGGGAACGGGTATTGTTTTTACTTTCACGTCCTTACATACTAGAGTGTAATTTAATAGGTCAGCTGAGATTTAATTGCCCTTATTTTTGAAATTCCTATCATGCTTTTAGCCTCTGTATCATTTTGTATTGCTTCTGTTACCAGTTACCATGAACTTGGTGGTTCAAATACAAAATGTGGTATTTTGTAATTCTGTAGGTTGGAAGACCTACCCAGGTCTCCATGGACTAATATCAAGCTTTTGGCATGGCTACCTTCCTTCCGAAGGATCGAGGGAGAATCTATTTTCTGATCATTTCCAGTTTCTTGTGGCTTCCAGCCTTCCTTGTCTTGTGCCCCGGTTCCTCCTAAAGTCAACAAGTGAGTCAAGTCCTCATTTCACATCTCTCTGAAGATCCACTCTTCTTCTTCCCTCTTGCACTTATAAGGACTCATAGGATTATTTCAGGCCCACCTGAATAATCTGGGATGACCTTCCCATCTCAAGGTTCACACTCTTAATTGAATCTGTGATGTCCCTTTGCTGTGTAAGATATCAAGCCATGAACCTAGTCACAGGTTGTGGGGTTATGACACGGACATTTCTGAAAAGAGTATCCAGGAAGAGGGAAATCGCATGTGAAAAAGCTTTAAAAAGCTGGGCGGCTACCATTCTGCTTATCACAACCCTTTCTGTTTTATTGGGAATTTCGTTTTCTTAAATAGATATGTAGTAACTATTTATATTGATATTTCTCAGATGAGCATATCTCTTCCTTCCCTCTCTTCCACTGACAAAAGTCATTGCTTTATCTGCTGAGGGATATCATAGGATGGAGTCTAAACACGATAGTGATATAGCCAGGTATCCTAAACTCAACTCCCAGCTCCAAATCTTGGGAATTGTGATGCATTGGACATGTGTTTTAGCTCACAAAGCTTACATTTTCTCAACTCTAAAGAGGAGATATTAATTATCGAGTCTACATCATATAATTGTTGACGATTAATCCATGCTAAACACTTGACATATTCTAAGTAGTCAATGAATATGTAAACTATTAAGAATATTTATTCAACATGGAGAAATATTTTTGTGTACCCGTGAAGTTTCAGGTACTATACTCAGTAATTCAGATACATAATTAAACAAAATGTAGAAAAATACCATCTCCAAGTTCATATTGTGGTTATGGATATGGGCATGGGGGGAGACAATAAATAATAGACATTTAAAAATAAGGGATGTAGTATAATGGGCTGAATTGTGTCTTTCCCAAAATTCATATGTTAAACTCCTGACCTCCAGTACCCTAGAATGTGACTATATTTGAATAGAGAGTCTTCACAGAGGTAATCAAATTAAAATAATGTCATTAGAGTGGGACCTGATTCAATATGTCAAATGTTCTTATAAGAGAATATTTGGATACAGACACAGACAAAGGCAAGATGCTGTGAAGACACAGAATGCAGAAGACCATTTTCAAGGCAAAGAGAGAGGCCTGGAACAGATCCTGCCCTCACAGCCCTCAGGAAAAACTGCCCCTGCCCACCCTTTGACAATGGACTAGCCGCAGTTGCTGTGAGCAAATATATTTCTGTTGTGAAAGTCACCCAGTGTATGGTATTTTGTTATAGCAGCTGTAGTATACTAATACATAGTATATTAGAAATCAATCAATGCTATGGAAAATAACAAAACTATAAGTAAGGAGAACTGTTATTATTCTCCTCTTCTTTTCCTTATCTAACTACTAATAGATATCCATGGTAAACATTATGCCAACAGTTTCTAACTTATGAACATCTGCTTTTAAAGTGTTTGTAAGGTGAAAGTTTGGTATATAGAATGAATGTTCCCCTGGACACTTTATATTTCATTGACTTAACTTTCTTTCAGCAATCAATAGCAATTGACCAAGTTTTTTTTTTTCTAATTTCATATCAATCCTTTTGAAAATATTAAGGCCCAGTTGATTAATGATGAACACTGCCTGGTGATTATGATAAAACCTGTGTTTCCTTATCTCAGAGTTACCAATATTTTTGGCAGTGTTATGATGATTACCAGTGTTCCTGAGTCCCAAATCCTTCTGTGGTAATTTACAATCAGGTGTCCATGACAAGCATGATGCCAATAGTTGTCAATTTACAAATGCCTATTTTATTTGTTTGTTTATTTCACTGCAGCAGTTTTAGATACAAAAAATCGATTTTTACTTGGAAACAAAATTATGAATATTAAATTTTCAGGATAGTTTGAGAAAATATTTATCCACTTGGAGCTCAATTTCTACTTATCATTTTATTTATTCATTTATTTTAAAGATGTGGGGTACAATTCAGGATTAAGTATACAAGTGGTCATCGTACAGGTAAAGTTTGGGCCTCTCTTTGGTTCCCACTTTGCCTGGTGTGAGATCAGTTACCCTTATTGATGCTATGTGCTCATGTTAACTATATAAACACTAATGCTGAATCTTTGTGGTGGTCGGTTGAATACTGTGTGTGAGAAAGCTTTGTAAAAATGGATATTCTTATGATTACCCTAAATCCTGTCCCTTGGAAACCTGGCTATGGGCTGTAGGAGACAATGTTCTCCTAACATTCTCTCACTGGGTAGCTCAAAACTGTAGAAGTATTACATTTTTGAATCTCTGGGTGAGATGGGATAAGTTACCACAAAAAAGCTTCCATTTCTCTTCTAACAGTTCCTAAGGGAGTCACCTGTGATAGTTAATCTCTGGAGAATCCTAGCTGCTACATCACCCAATCTTTGATTAGGAAAACTTAGAAGCATAGCAGGGAACTTTCTTTGCCCCAAGGTAGCCCATTCCATCTTTGAACAGTTCTTTTCTGCCTAACCCCCATACAGTGTTTTTGTTTGTATGTATGTTTGGTTGTTTTTTTTTTTTTTTTTTTTTTTGAGTTGGCGTCTCACTCTGTCGCCCAGACTGGAGTACAGTGGCCGCTCCCGGCCACCGCAGCCTCGACCTGCTGGGCTCCGGCGATCCTTCCGCCTCAGCCTTCCAAGTAGCTGGAACTACAGGCGCATGCTACCACGCCTAGCTAAATTTTTTGATTTATTGTAGAGACAAGGTCTCGCCAAGTTATGTGGACTGGTCTTGAACCCAAGGGCTCAGGCAATCCACTTGCCTTGGCCTCCCAAAGTGCTGGGATTACAGGCTGAGCCACAGAGCCCAGCCACAAAAAATCTATTAAACTGCTTTGATGTTCACCTAAAATAAGAACTCCATGATTTATCTTCTTTTTCTGAATGTTTGTACATACTTAAATGTTTAAGTAGTAAATACCTGTTACAGGATAGCATAAATTAATGAACAAGATTAATGTACACAGATTAATGAACAAGACAGTTGATCTGGAAATAAAAACATGATCCCTCAACCAACTCATCTTCAACAAAGCCATCAGTAACAATCATTGTGGAAAGGAAATCATATTTAGCAAATGGTGCTGGGAAAACTGGCTAGCCACATGCAGAAGAATGAAATCTACTAATCACCATATACAAAAATCAACTCAAAATGGATCAAGAACCTAAATGTAAAACCTCAAATTATAAGAATTTTAGAAGAAAATACAGGGAACACCCTCACAGACATCAAAGTAGGCAATAAATTCATATCCAAGTCCTCAAAAGCAAATGCAACAAAAGCTAAGATAGACAGGTAGGACCTTATCAAACTGAAAAGGTTTTCGCACAGCAAAAGAAACCATCAGGAGAGTAAAGAGACAACCCACAGAATGGAAAAAAAATATTTGTAAGCTATGTATCTGACAAAAGCCTAACACCCAGGGTCTATGAGGAACTCAAACAAATTGAAAGGGGAAAAAAAACCCTGTTAAAAAGCAGACATAGGACATGAACAGACACTTCTCGAAGGATGACATATAAGCAGCCAACAAACACATGAAAAAATGCTCACCTTCACTAATCATCAGAGAAATGCAAATCAAAACTACAATGCGATACCATCCCACATTGGTAAGGAAGGCGATCATTAATAAGTCAAAAAACAAGTGCTAGTGAGACTGCAGAGAAAAGGGGACACTTATGCACTGTTGGTGGAAATGTAAACTAGTTCACCCTCTTTGGAAAGTAGTATGGTAATTTCTCAAAGAAATAAAAGTTGAGCTTCTATATGATCCTGTAATCCCTCTTCGGTCATATGTTCCTTATGACCAGAGGAACATAAATCACTCCACCAAAAAGACACCTGCACATGCACGTTTATTGCAGTACTATTCACAATAGCAAAAACATGGAACCAACCCAGATGCCCATCCAAAGTAGACTGGATAAAGAAAAGGTGGTACATATACATGATGGATTATGCAGCCATAAAGAAGAACAAAATTATGGCCTTCACAACAACTTAGATGCAGCTGGAGATCATCATATTAAGTAAACTATCACAAAAACAAAGAACTGAATACCGCATGTTCTCACTCATAAGTGTACCCCAATCACTGGTCACACTAGCACAAGTGTTGGATCAGAAGATGCTGGACACTGCTAGGGGAGGGAGGGAGGGAGGAAGAAGGAACAGGGGCATGTGGTAACACATTGAGTACCTTGGTCCACTACTGGGGGAGAGAGGGTCAGCTCCACCTGCCTCATGTAGTAAATCCCCACTTCTACCCCACAACTCAAAAAAAAAAGGTTCTACCAAGATGAAAAGCTGGAAAAAAAAACAGTAAATACCACATTAACAATGTATTCCTACTACTGTTCTTCTTTTTATTTGCCCTATCTGCCCAATTGCACAGCTTCTTATGGACACAGACTATAACTTCCAAATTTCATTTTCAGGTTTTTTAAAATTAGCAATATAGGCAAATGACTACAAGTTCAAGTCATACAGAAACTTATGTATGAATAATAGTCTCCATCACACTGCTCTGTTACTAGTTCTCTCTATCCAAAGATAATTAGTTAGCTGCTTTATGCTATATCTTATATATACTTGTTATATGTGTGTATATATGCATATCTAATTTACACAAGAGATCACACTATATACATTATTTTTACAGTTCTGCAAGAAAATAAAAAATGAATTGAAAATTAGAGGCTGAAGAGAATGAGGAATTAGGAAAATTATAAAAGAGACTGGTGTCAGATACACATAAAAGACTGATCAATAAACTGCATTGGTAAGATCAAATGAACAAAAATACAAACATTTAAAATAGTGAATCTACATTAATTATCATACACTTAAAAATGAGAAAAATTTATAGATTCCTGAAAAATATAAATAGCTTATTAAACAAACAAACAAAAAACAGTGGTATAGACAATATCTATGATATGGTCCTGCTGAGGTTTACAAAAAAAAAATTACACACTTGGGTATGTCCATAAAATTTCTGGAAAAGCACATAAAAACTTTTTAACAGACAGTAGCTAACTTAAGAATGGGACTGGAGAAATAAGGAAGAATGGAGACCTAACTTTCATTTTACATTTTACAATTTAACTTTAATTTTTAACATGAGCTTGCATTACTTTTAAGAAGCTTGCTAAGAGTAAAAGAGAAATCATGGCAGTAATTCAGAGAAACAATATAAAGGCCTAACCTAAAGCAATGGCTACACACATATTTAAGTTAATTATGAGGCAGCACAAAGGTGCTGAATATTCCTTGGTGATAAGAGAAGATAAGCATGCTACTTTCTACGTGTATTTAAATGGTGAGAAATCTTATACATGTGGATATGCAAAACCTGGACACCTCTGCTAAAAACAAATTAAATGAACTCTTATTTTATTAATATTTATAAAATATTACAAAGCATGCTGTGAATATCTAATAAATATTAAACATACTTTTTCCCTCAAAATCATTTATATCAATTAAGTGAAAATTAAAAAGTTACAGAACAAAGCATTTATTTGTTTTCAATAGTTTTCACTATCTTGCTATCAGTAAATCATCATTAAATATTTATGTATAGTGCTTCAGACAGCAACATCCTAGCTTTAATAAAATCTACACTGTCACTGAACAGTAGAATGAAGATTAAATCAGAAATATTTCTCTTTGTAATAGTTACAAGCCATCTACTAGACTGAACTAAGCATCTAAAAAAGAATAAAAAAATGAAAGTCTAGATTCCTTTCTACAGACTGTCACCTGTTTTTCAGAACATAAAAGTTACTTTGCTGTAATTTATTTTAGAAATGAGGTCCTCTGCACCAAACATTTTAAAATTAGATTATATTAATACCTGACTATAGGAGTGGTCAAGTAAAATATGGCACATTCATTGTAGGTATGCATTGACATGGATGGTTCTAAGGACAGAGAAATTTAATAAAGCACAGAACGCTATGTGAAAACAAATTCAACTCTCACTGAATCAACAGAAGCATGTGTATCTTTATAATAGTCTGGAAGCCTACCTAGCCAAATTGTTATGAAAGATTACTTCAGGAAAGCAGTGTGGGATGGGGATGGATGGATATAAAGAGGGGACACGGTAAGAAAAACCCTCATATTTAGTCATATGGCCCTCAGCATTGTTTGACTTTGCTGTTCATAAATGACAAAATGCACTTTTTGTACTATATCTTGACTGTGATGGTGGTTACATAACTATATACATTTGCCAAAACTTTGTTAACTATATGTTTAAAACTAAGTGTGAATGGACTTTTAATGCATATAAATTATGCCTCAATAAAGCCAAATTTTAAAAATCACAATTATACTTTTTGCTAAAATTTTCCGATTATTTTCAAACTATCTTATTCAATGGTTTAATCATTAATAAACAATGTTACATTACACAAACTTTATACTGAAAAACAAATCAGGACATTATAAAAGTCGAATGTCCTCCTTCTGAATTCCATATCCCTAACACCCACATAATGTGGGTTAGAAATCACAGTCATTCTTCCTGTCTCACCTTCAGTTTTCAGTAAGTTATCAAATTTCACCAATTTTACCCTTTTCCATCTCCATCTTAGTGGCTTAGTTCATTTCTTTCTGGACTGTTGTAATAGACTCTTCATTGATTTTCCCATCTTTAGTCTCCCAGCCTACCAATCCAACCTCACAACACAGGAAAAAAATTATCTTGCCAAAAAAATATACAAAGCAACAATAAGGCCAATAAAAACTTATTTAAAAACATTACACTACTTCAGAATAAAGCCCAAAGTCATGGCACTAACAGTTCTTCAAAATTAGGCCTCTTTATCAATATTAATCTCTCCTCACAAGAATAGCCTGTATTTTATATCTCTGCCGGTATGGCTATCCTCCCCTTTTCTATTAAATATCTACTAATTCTTTAAAATCCAGTTTTAATGTAATTTCCTCCATTCACACTCTCCTAGGTAGAGGTAAGTGGTTCAGCTGTGTTCCTATTATCATGCTATACATACTATTTGTTAATGCCACTTTTCCCCCACTTAGATGTAAACTCCTCTAGGGAAGGATCTGAATCTTTTCCATCAAGCAGTGCCTGGTCCATGTAAAAATAATTTATGAATTGAATAATAAGTAAATAAAGGGATAATAATAGAATTATTAACTAAACCCATTACCATTGATGCTTTTCTTAAATAATAAGCTTTCAGGATTGGACAACATCGAAATAGTACCTTGTCTACGTGGAAAATCAAATCCAGTTCACAGACATTTTCAAAACATTTGTCTAATGTTTCCACAAATACCTACAAAAAACAAAAGAAAAAAAGTTTTTGAGAATGGTGTGAGTTCATTAAAACCTGTTATTTTCAAGGTAGGCAATTCTTAACTGTGAACAAGAACTTTTCTAACTCTATTATCACATTTCTCTTTTTAAAATCAAAAATTGTATTACATGCAAAAGGAGTGGAAAAAAGAATAGACTATTTTTCATGTAAACTACTTTCCAATACTAAGTATACAAAACAAAAGATTTTTTTTGAAAATAATAAAACTAGAAAGTCTTAGCACCATTACTTACAAAAGCACTTAAAAATTCTCAACTCAGAATCCTTATCTTCTTGCCAAAAAAAAAAAAAAAACCTCACTGGAGATATTAATCATGATAGGTGGATACAGTCCAAGTACCCAGCATATCTCATGTACCCAGTAATTTTAAATTATCAAATCATTATAAAAGACCACTAAAAAAAGACCACTTATGAAAAGAACACAGGCTTTGGAATCAGACTTAACCTTGGCTCAATCCCTGGCTTGAATAACTTTATATGACCTTGTGTGAGTATGAGTCACTTCAGTAGGTCTGGGTTGTTCAGACCTTACACATTGCCACAAACTACCTGTTTCTAGCTCTTGGGTAGCTCCTGTGAACTAAACTGACATTCTGGAAAGTCATCTGATTAGAATGCTTTTGTGTGTCTTGTCTTGAACCATGCTGGACCAGCATAGCAGACAGTTTATGCTAATAGTGTGATTTATGGTGAATACCTGCTTTTTCTCCAGGGACCTAGAACTTAAGTAACTAAAGTCAGTCATCCAGACACTATAAGCCTATGTGAAAGCATAAAATATATGTAGATACTATTTTATTCCATAAAAATAGACATAAATCTATCATAAAAAGTTAAAATTTATTAAAACGTAATAAAAATCTTGAGCATCTAGACTACAGTGAACTTCCCTGGTTAAGAACGCTTTGCACACGTCATCATATATTTCCAGGGGAATTAAGCATGTTCCGTGTGAAGAGATACCTATTTGTAATGTGTTTCTTCCAGACTTTGCCCCATGTGCCTTTGCTGATTGTACTCTGTATCCTTTCATTATAACTATAAAGCACAAGTATAGCAACTTCTGAGTCCTGTGCATACTAGCAAATCATCAAAATGGTCTTAAGAATTCCTGACACAAACCTTCAACAATTCATCTTTTAAATCCCATCTTGCATATTTGTCACTATTCTATTCCCATTTCTATTTCCACCACCACTCTCAGTGGTAACCTTCACAGATAAAGTGACCATACAAATTCTCATCCAAACTGGAGTATTAAAAGGGAACAGCTATTAGTAATTATTATTAAAATAATAATAGCATGCAATGTTATCATATTGTAATAACAGCCTAGAACAACAGACACAAACTAGGACTATTCCAAGCAAACTGAAATGTGTACTTACATTTCAGTTTGCTTGGAATAGTGGGGAATGGAGTAAAATCTAAACAAGAGGTTTCTTGCTATAACTGCTATTTAGAGCCAGTTTACACAGATCCACAATCCAAGGTTCCTTCATGGCATCATTGTTAGACGGAAAACAATGAAACAATGTGGACATGTAACTACTTGACCTTTGAACAATGCAGGGATTAGGAGTCCTAAACCCCCAGGACAGTCAAAATCCATATATAACTCTGACTCCCTAAAAACTTAACTACTGATAGCCTACTGTTGACCAGAAGCCTATAGATAACACAGTTAACACATATTTTGCATTTTGCAAAGAGCACAAGGTTTATATGCTTGCTGGTGTAGCTGCAGCAACAGCTTCATGAATTTCTTGCGGATTTCCTTTTATTTTACAATGATCCTTATACTGGATTCATTTATCTTGAAATGGGGGCAGTTGTGACTTGTAGACCTCAACTTAAGGGACATATCAAGCAGTTCAACTTTTTCTTCTAATGTCATAACTTTTCTCTGCTTTTGGGAGCATTTCAGCATCACTAGTGGCACTTCCTGTGGGTCTCATGGTATTATTCAAGGTTTACAGTATTGCCTCAAATATGATGAAAAATACACAAGAACCAGGACAGATCAATCACTTTTTACTGCAATACGTAATTTAATGGAGGGACAAACAGGAGGTGGCTTTGAAATTATTACAGTAGTACCAGTAAGTACTACAGTTAGGACTTAATGCTAAATCTCTATGTTAGTTTGCATTTCTCTCGACTGAAAATGGCACTATGTAGTCTGTGTTTGCATACGTTTTAATAAATTTTAACTTTTCAT
Source organism: Tarsius wallacei (assembly GCA_963574415.1). Lineage (NCBI taxonomy): Eukaryota > Metazoa > Chordata > Mammalia > Primates > Tarsiidae > Tarsius > Tarsius wallacei. The sequence continues at coordinate 3,089 of CAUYQG010228734.1, read as the reverse complement.
GATAGATTTATGTCTATTTTTATGGAATAAAATAGTATCTACATTATTTTATGCATTTATATTTTTCTTAATTTTTTTGATATTTCTAGGCTATAGAGTTCAGCTCCATAGTTTTTCAAATTGCTGCAAATCTCCAAAAAAATTTTCCAGTACATTTAATGAAAAAAAAAAAAAACCAGCATATAAGTGGACCCACACAGTTCAAACCCATGCTGTTCAAGGGCCAACCATATATGACTATAATCACCACTGTCTTAGACCAGGGGTTGCAAACTTTCTCTGCAAAGGGCCAGACAGTAAATACTTTGGCTTTGTGGGTCATACAGTCTAGCACAAAAACAGCCACGGACAATACATAAATGAATTAGTATGGCTCTGTTCCAATAAAAGTTTATTTACAAAAACCTGTGGCAGACTAGATTTGACCTACAGGCTGCAGTTTGTTGACTCAACTTACCAGTCACTGGGAGAAATAATAAGTCTGTAATAACGAAGAATATATACAGTTTTAGTCATAATTTCATTTGTGAGAAGAGGGTAAGTTATTAAAATGATCAAGATAGGGCATACCTAGGCCTGATACTGTGAAATATATATTTGATTTTCATCCTATTCCTGCCACACAACTCCTGGGATCCTTGGAGTCTCCAAAATGATAAATCTCTTTCTGTATGCTGATGAGATGACTGATGGTGGGAGCACCTGGGTGGTCTCAAGATGGGGACTGATTGCCAGAGAAACTAATCAATGATTAGAGGATTAGAAACTTAAGCCCCACCCCCAAACCTCCAGGGTTGGGAGAGGGGCTGAAGTGTTAAGTTGATCACCAGTGGCCAATGAATTAATCAATCATGCCTACATATGAAGATTCCATAAAAGCCCAGAAGGCCTGGGTTCAAAGAGCTTCCAGAGAGCTGGATGTGTGGAGGTGCCTGGAGGGTGGTGCAGCTGAAGGGGTATGAGAGCCCCACACCACATTACTTTGCCCTATATATTTCTTCCATCTGGCTCTTCATCTGTATCCTTTGGAATATCCTTTATAATTAGTGGGTTAACATGTTTCTGGAGTTGTGTAAACTGTTCTAGCAAATCAACAGATCCAAGGAGTGGGTCACAAGAATCCTAATTTATTGCCTTTGGATCAGAAGTCCAGGTCACAACCAACTACTTATAATTGGCACCTGAAGTGGGGGGCAGTCTTGTGGGGCGGTGCTCACAATCTGTGGGATCTGACACTATCTCCAGGTAAACAGTGTCAGAATTGAATTAGAGGACAACTAGCTGGAGAACTGCTTGGTGTGTAGGTGGCCACCACATACCTATGTCAGAAATATGTTGCATCGCTGTGGAAGTAGAGAAAAAAAAAGTTTGTTTTTTCCTTCTACAATAGGCCTCAAGTGAGTTTTTACTTTATTTTAATTTTGTGGTAGGTAGAAAGTAAGGATTGTGGAGTATTCACCCAAACTCCCAACTTTATCTATTTCTCCTCAAAGTCTTAATGACATGGTGCCTGAAATGACTTTATTCATTCTATTTCGAACTAAATCAGATATATTTTCCCTCTTTGGTACAACAGATTCTTGTTATGAGGACTGAATTGGGTAATGCTGCTTGAACACAGAGTAAACAACAGATATTCTGTTATCTTATTCTGGGAAGAATAAGAATAGGAGTGAAAAGGAGAAACTCTTCGCACTAAGAAACAAGAAAATACTCACTTTGAAAATAGTTTTTAATTTAGAAATCATTTGAATACCAATTTATAAAATCATAGTTAAAAGTTAATGGGAGATAAGCCATTTACATTCTTCCTTTAATACATTTTCACCTAAGTATAAAACATATATTAAAAAGTACAAAAATTATAATATATACATTTTCTGTGTAACCTATGCCCAAATCAAGTTTTAACATTACCAGCACTACAGAAGCCCCCTCACAGTCCATTAGTCACTATCACTACCAAAAATAACTAACCTTGCTTTCTAACACTATAGATATATTTTGTCTATTTCTGAACCATACTGAAAAGGGATCATACCATATATGCTTTTTTGTGAGTAGCTTGTTATTTCATTATTATTTTTGTGAGAATCATTCACATTATTACATATCAGTTCATTCATTCTCACTGTACAGTATGCCATTGCGTTAGTATACCACAATTTATTTATCCATTCTACTGCTGATATAATAATCCAATACTATTGAATTTGGGTTGATTCCAGTATGAGGCCATTACAATTAGTATTGCTAAGAATATTTCTTACATGTCTTTTAGTGAACGTAGGTACATATATCTAACGAATGTATGCCTAGAGTAGGACTGATAGGTCAGAGAGTAGCATACGTTAAGCTTTAGTGTATATAGTGCCAAACAGATTTTCTTTTTTTTTTTTTTTTTGAGTTGGAGTCTCACTCTCGCCCAGACTGGAGTGCAGTGGCCGCTCCCAGCCACTGCAACCTCGACCTGCTGGGCTCCGGGGATCCTTCCACCTCCACCTTCCAAGTAGCTGGAACTACAGGCGTGCGCTACCACGCCCAGCTAAGTTTTTCATTTATTGTACAGATGAGGTGTCGCCAAGTTGCCCAGGCAGGTCTTGAACCCGCGGGCTCAGGCAATCCACTTACCTCGGCCTTCCAAAGTGTGGGATTACAGGCTGAGCCACCGAGCCCGGCCAGATTTTCAGAACAAATATGCAAACTTTCCTTCTAAATAGCAGTAATACGAGAGTTCCCATAGTTCCATATGCTTGTCACCTTTTATGTTATCAATCTTTTACTTCTAGTCAAGCTCATGGGTATGCGGTGGTATATAGTCATATGACTTTGTATTTCCCTGATGGCTAATTAGATTGTGTACCATTTCATCTTAATTACTCAATTAGATATTCTTTTTTATAATGCACGTTCAACATATCTGCTCACTTTTCTATTGCTCATTTTCCTTTTTTTTTTTTTTTTAAGAAGGTTATCAAAGTACTGGGTAAGTGACTCTTCTGCCTCAGTCACCTTAGTAGTAGGGATTACAGAGGTATGTGTTTTTATTATTTATATATAAGAATTTGTTATATATTCTATATAAAATT
>CAUYQG010228723.1:0-10719 GCA_963574415.1 Tarsius wallacei | reverse complement strand
TATTTATTTCCTTCACAGTATTCTTTACTGCTGTTATCTCAGTTATCAACTTCTTTCTAGTTTCTTCTTGTCTCTCCTCAGTTCTTTTTAATCTCTCCATCAATGTCTTGATATCTGGGTTTGTAGTTTGAGACCAGTCATCCTGAGGGCTCTTCATTGTTTGCATTCCAAAGTCAGTTTTCTCAGTGTCTGACCTCCCAGAGGTCTGAGACCAGCCTGGGCAATTTGGTGAGACCCCCATCTCTACAATAAATCAAGAAAAATTGTCTGGGCATGGTGGCACGTACCTGTAGTTCCAGCTGCTTGGAAGGCTGAGGCGGAAGGATCACCTTAGCCCTGCAGGTAGAGGCTGCAGTGGCTGTAAGCATGCCACTGCACTCCAGTCTGGGCGATTGAGTGAGACTCCAATTCAAAAAAAAAAAAAGAAAGAAAGAAAATGTTTAAACAGAAACCACTCTACTCGAGCCAAACACCAGAGATGCCAGCAACATGCCAGCAAAGGTGAGGTCGGGAGCTTAGATTTCTACCTCTGCCAACCAATAATGAGATGTCCCAAACTGCGACTGGGTTGGTATTAAAGAAGACCAAGTAAGGAGATGGAACTTTCGTCTCTACCAGGTGGTAGCAAGCACTCCTGACATTGTGGTATCACCACAATGAGAGACCACATGGAGCCTGGACTTCCAACCCCACCCAGCAGTGGCAAGGTGCCCCTTCCTCTCTCTTCTGGAATGGTGTCACTGGAGGCCCAGTAAGAGAGACACCACCTCCCAGCAGTTACAAGGCTCCCCTCCTCATGCAGTATCAGTGAGGCTACATAGGGAACACCAACAAGGCCCTCCTGCCCTTCCCAGCCACGGAGGTATCAATGGAGGCCTAGGGGACAGCCAGAACTCCACCTCTGTACAGCAGTAAGAAGGACCCCCAGGTGCACCCCCAGTGCCAGCAGAGGCTAAGTGGAGAAGCATGACTCCTACCACCCTCTTGGCAATAACAAGGCAGCACTCCCCCTTTCTCAGCCAGACTAGTATCAAAGGAAGCTACCTAAAACAAAAAATCTAAATGAGATTCAGAATCTCATAACATAGTTCCCAAAATGTTAGGTTTCAACTGAAAATCACTCACCTTACCAAAAATCAGAACATCTCAAATTGAATGAAAAAAGACAATCAATAAATGCCAATACCAAGATGACAGAGATATTAGAATTATCTGCCAAAGATTTTTCGGTTTTTTGAGTCAGAGACTCACTCTGTCGCCCAGGCTGGAGTGCAGTGGCCGCTCCCAGCCACCGCAGCCTCGACCTGCTGGGCTCCGGCGATCCTTCCGCCTCAGCCTTCCAAGGAGCCGGAACTACAGGCGCGTGCTACCACGCCCGGCTAATTTTTTTGATTTATTGTAGAGACGAGGTCTCACTTGTCCAGGCGGGTCTCGAACCCGCAGGCTCAGGCAATCCACTCACCTCAGCCTCCCAAAGGCGCGGGATTACAGGCTGAGTCATCGAGCCCGGCTGCACCCCACATCTTTAACAAAACAAAACAAAACAAAAAACTGGCTCTGGGCAACCTGCAAAGGCTACATGCTGTATGGTTTCAACCGTATGGCATTCTGGAAAAGACAGAACTCCGAAGACAGGAAAAGATCAGTGGTTTCCCTGGGTTCTAAGGAAAGGTGGACGAGTAGGTGGAGCGAGGGATTTTTAGGGAGCAATTCTGTCCAATATTGTAATAGTGGGTACATGTTATTATACATTGGTACAAACCCATACAAACTGACATATGAAGAGTAAACTCCAACGTAAACTAGGGACGTTGGATGATAGTGATGTGTCTATGTTGTGGGATATTGGAGCATAGACTGTGTCTTGGGGGAACCAGGGGCATGTGGGAACTCCGTACTTTCTTCTCAATGTTGCTGTGAACCTAAAATTGCCTTAGAAAAATAAAGTCTGTGCATGAAAACAACAGCGGGGCCTCTGTGTGAGTAAAATGTGTGCTCTAGTCTCCTTCTTGTGACTCCCACTGTGCCTGCATCCAGCTGCCCATGCGTTGACCCCTTGTCTCCCCATTCTGTGAGGCCTGGGCCATTTCACCTAAGCCGGAGGCTGCCCTGGACTCACTCGTTTGATTTGCTATCCCTGCTACCTCCCTCTTCCCATGGCTTAGGATGTCTTGAACTTGGAACCAGACAGACCTGAGTGACAACCTCCGCAAACCTAAATTCCTTAATCTGCATAAAAGGAAAATGCCACCAGATTATTTTGTAAGGTACCCAGGGTGGTGCCAGGCCTGTGGTCGTCTGTCTTCCCTTCCCTTACCCTTCTCCCAAGGCCATTGCTGCAGCGGGTGTGGGGGAGGCAACTCTGGAAGGGTGGTTCTTTCAGAGGTCATCCAAAGGAGGTAAAAAGAGAGGGCAAGGGAGAGAGTGGCATGAGATGACCTCTGGGGACCGCACACAGTGGCCAGGCCAGCCAGTAACCTTTCCACGACTGACACACCTCGCGATGTGTTTGTTTTCTGGGTGCTCCTGAGGGTGGGGGTAGGAGCAGGGAGCATGTGGGGCTATGGGGGAAGGATGTTGTTTTTCAGCTGACAAGAGCGACTCCGTTTCCGATTCTCACAGGCGACCTGAATGCCCATCACATCGGGCAGGGAGAGCTGCCCAGATCTGACACTAACCCCTTGTGGAAGGGGCTGGCAGGCCCATGGGGTGAGGGGGGCCGCCTGTGGGGTGGCGGAGGCTGAATGAATTTAGTGCCTGTGAATGAGGCAGGATTGGCAGCCCTTGAGACAAACTCTCTCTTTGTTCCTGACTGTACCTCCCAGACCAGGGCAGTGCCAGCTTTCTTCACTCCATCCTGCTCACATTCTTTGGCCCAACTCAGCTGTGAGGAGAGGCACAGAGGCCCCATGTTTGAAGTCCTAGAAGGAATCAGTTAATTGGTGTCTTAGAGACCCTCAAGCGGCCTACAGACCGCACGGGTGGAGTCTTAGGCTGAGAGTTGCCAAGATAGCAGCTTTCAAACATTTGTGACTGTAGCCTACAGTAAGGAATAAATTTTGCATCATGACCCAGGGATACACACACACACACACTCTGATGTACACTTTCATTCACAACTTAGACATTAAAAAAAGGAAACAAATCAGACAGTAGAAGAGTACAGTAAAGATAAATATTGTTTTGTGAAATGTGTGTGTCTGTGGGTGTGTTGGGTCATGCAGAATAGAGATTGTATTTCTGGTTGTAGTTAATTTTTTTTTTTTGAGTAGGTGTCTCACTCTGTCACCCAGGCTGGAGTGCAGTGGCACGCTCATGGCCACCACAGCCTTATCTGCTGGGCTCAGGTGATCCTTCTGCCTCGGCCTTCCAAATAGCTGGAAACACAAGTGTGCATCACCATGTCTGGCTTACTTATTTATTTATTTATTGTAGAGATGAGGTTTCACCAAGTTGCCCAGGCTGGTCTTGAACCCCTGGATTCAGGCAATCCTCTTGCCTCCACCTCCCAAAGTGCTGGGATTACAGGTATGAGCCACTGCACCCAGCAGTGGTTAAAAAAATTTAAAGAAACTTGTCTAGATCACTATTTCTCCAACTATATTTTATTATTATTATTATCATCATTTTTGAGTCAGAGTCTCACTCTGTCACCCAGGCTGAAGTGCAGTGGCATGCTCACAGCTACTGCAGCCTTGACCTCCTGGGCTCAGACACTACCTCAGCCTAAGCCTTCCAAGTAGCTGGAACTACAGGTGCACTCCAGCAATAACCCTGTTGGACTCAAGTGTTATTGCTGAGAACTCAATCAATTTTAAAATTTATTGTAGAGATGAGGTCTCGCCAAGTTGCCCAGGCTGGTCTCGAACTCCTGGACTCAGGCAATCCTCTTGTCTCAGTCTCCCAAAGTGCTAGGATTACAGGCTTGAGTCACTGTGCCCTGCTTTCAACTATATTTTAAATCACCAGCCTGGAGATTGACAAGACATGTTAGCACATTCAAGTTCCCAAAACTTTCTGCAGAAAAAAAAATCGATTGAACTGTGTTGATCAAATGTGTGGCCTTGGGATGTACCCCCTTCTTTCTTCCCAAATGCTAATACAACTATGTCATGGAACTAATATTTCATGGAACACAGATCTGGAAGGAATTGGAAAAGTCCTCTAGAATTTCCTTAGGCATTTCAACTACAGGGTAAGAGAGAGCTTGCTTCCAAAAGTACAGTGCCACTAAATTTGTTATATTGTCGGTTGCCATGTAAGATTTTGTTTGAAAATTTTCTCCTGCTAAAAATATTTGATACCTACAAGTCTACTCCAATGCTCATATTATGATTGGGAAGCTGAGGCCCAGAGAAGGGGAGTGATTGGGCCAAGGTCGCCCAGTGAGGTCGTAGTAGAGCTGGGACTCAATTTGCTGAGTTCTCAGCAATAACCCTTGAGTCCAGCTCCAGGGTCAGGAATCACCCTGATGCAGGGGGTTCAGGAGCAAGACAACGTATATGATATGAAATATTTAGAAAACTTCCGCTAGGTGCGGTGGCTCACACCTGTAATTCTAGCACTTTGGGAGGTGGAGACGAGAGGATGCCTGAACTCAGGGATTTGAGATCAGCTTGAGCAACATGGTGAGACCTCATCTCTACAATAAATAAAAAAATTAAAAAAAAAAAAAATTAGCCAGGCGTGGTAGTGCATGCCTGTGGTTCCAGCCACATGGAAGGCTGAGGTGGAAGGATCACCTGAGCCCAGCAGGTCAAGGCTGCGGTGACCATGAGCGTGCCACTGTACTCCAACCTGGGGTACAGAGTGAGACTCTGACTCAAAAAAAAATTATAAAACTTCTTTGAAATAGGAGACATGCTCTAATGAACACAAGAAACAGAGTTCTTTTTTTCTAAGCCTCAGAAAGGAGAGTTTATAGCTCCAACCAAGAGGTTACCAATCCTATTGTATCATAACTTAATGGAAACTTTTTCTGTTGTCCAATTCTAGAGAAAGTTGCTCACTGCTACATTCAAGCAAAACCAAGAAGTAAGAATGCTTAGGAATCATTTTTTCTAACTAAAACGGTATTGTTGTTTTTCCAGAAGTGACTGCCTATATTGTATTCAAACAAGCAAAAAAATGCCTATTACTCATCCACAGAGGTTTAACATGAAGTTATTTCACTTGCAATAGTGTCTGTACCCAGCAAGCCTCATTCAACTTTTGTGGAGTGGATGCATGCTTGAGCAGTGATTGCTTGTACCTCCTGAGCCTCTCTCTGTCCCTTGTTGGGGACCCAGGAGCTGGCCTTCAGGGAATCTCTCAACGCTGTCTTGTCTTTTGGCTTCTGGTTGAGTTTGGTCCAATGGTTCCACTGGCAGGAACTGAGAGGGCAGGGGAGAGTGGGTTTGGGTATTTATCCCCTCTGCTGCCTCCCTTTCCTGAGGGCCACAGCTCTGAAGGTCAGGACTCTGAATGGGGCTTCAAGGGGCGATTGAGCCAAGTGTAGGAAAGGCTGTGTTTAGCCATTCCCTCAAGGTAGTCACCTCCTTTTCCTTAGCGGCTTCTAGTGAAGACTTCCTCTTGCGCCTTCTTATTTAATTTGTTTAGAATTAGCTCTTTATGAGTGGAGCATTTAGGAAAAAGTCAAAAAGATGACGACACAGTAGTCTCTGGGAGGCACAGCTGGAGAAGAGTGGCCAAGAGTCTCATGACTCTCAGCATAGGAGGCCCTTCCCACCCAATCTGCCTTGGCTCTAGACTCCCATAGCCACTCCCTCTTTTGACCTGGGGGGAGGGGGGGTCACTGTCCCAGTAGGTACTGATCCTCGTGGCTCATCCCTTGATGATTATTTTCATCATTATTTTCAAGTTTTTCAATAGCCTCAGGGGGTACAAATAGTTTTGACATGGTTGCATTGTACAGTGGCAAAGGAGTCTGGGCTTTTAGTGTACCCACCACCCCCACCTGGGCACACTGTGCCCGAAAGGTGATTTTTCGTTCCTCCATTCCTGCCCTCCTCCCCCTTCTGGGTCTCCAGCGTCCGTTATGCCATTCTTTATGCTGTTGCAGTTCCTTAGTTTGGTTCCCATTTATTTATTTATTTTTTTGAGTTGGAGTCTCACTCCGTCACCCAGGCTGGAGTGCAGTGCCACACTCACGGCCACCTCAGCCTCGACCTGCTGGGCTCAGGTGATCCTTCCGCCTCAGCCTTCCAAGTAGCTGGAATTACAGGCGTGTGCTACCACATCCAGCTAAGTTTTTGATTTATTGTAGAGATGAGGTCTTACCATGTTGCCCAGACGGGTCTGGAACCCATGGGCTTAGGCAATCCTCTTGCATCCACCTTCCAAAGTGCTGGGATTGCAGGCAATGAACCACCACACCCAGTTAGCCCCCACTTACAAGTGAGAACATACGGTGTTTGGTTTTCTGTTCCTGTGTTAGTTCACATAGGATGATGTTCTCCAATTCCATCTAAGTTGCTGCAAAAGACATCATTTCAAGTTTGATGGCTGAATAGTATTCCATTGTGTGTGCATGTAATTTTTGTTATCCATTGATTGATTGATGGGTATTTAGGTTGATTTCACATCTTTGCAATTGTGAATTGTGCTGTGATGAACACGCAGGTGTAGGTGTCTTTGTTCTGTAATGGACTCTGTTCCTCTGGTAGATGCCTAGTAGTGGGATTGCTGGATCAAATGGTAGATCTACTTTTAGTTCTTTGAGAAATCTCCAGGCCGATTTCCACAGAGGTTGTCTTAATTAGCATTCCCACAACAGTGTATAAACGTTCTCTTTTCACTGCGTCCAAGCCAGTATCTATTGTTTTTGTTTTTGTTTTTGAGTCGGAGTCTAACTCTGTTGCCTAGGCTGGAGTGCAATGGAACGCTCATGACCACAGCAGCCCCGACTTGCTGGGCTCAGGTGATTCTTCCACCTCAGACTTCCAGGTAGCTGGAACTACAGTACCACTGGCTAATTTTTTTTCTTTTTCTTTTTTTTTTTTTGAGTTGGAGTCTTGCTCTGTTGCCCAGACTGGAGTGCAGTGGCTGCTCCCGGTCACCGCAGCCTCGAGCTGCTGGGCTCCAGCGATCCTTCCGCCTCAGTCTTCCAAGTAGCTGGAACTACAGGCGTGCGCTACCGCACCCGGCTAATTTTTTGATTTATTGTAGAGATGAGGTCTTGCCAAGTTGCCCAGGCGGGTCTTGAACCCGCGGGCTCAGGCAATCCACTCACCTCAGCCTCCCAAGGCACGGGATTACAGGCTGAGCCACTGAGCCCCTGGCTAATTTTTTGATGATTGTAGAGATGAGGTCTCACCAAGTTGTCCAGGCTGGTCTTGAACCCGTGGGCTCAGGCAATCCTCTCACCTTGGCCTCCCAAAGTGCCCGGCCGTTTTTTGATTTTTAAATAATGGTTGTTCTAACTGGCAAAGGTGTTATCTCATTGCTGTTTTAATTTGCATTTCCCCTGACTACATTTTTTTTTAGTAGTTCCTTTGTTAATGTTCCCCAATTTGCATGATTTGAATAGAATACCTGTTAGCTGTGGCCTTGATTTAAACACTGTTTTATATACATTTTCTCATAACGTTGCAAATTTTACTGCTTTTTTTTCCATTTAGTGTCTCAAGACTTGTTAGAGTATAAAAGGCTCATATTTCTCTCTCTCTTTTACCTCCCTTGTGTTGAGAGGCAGCAATGGGTATGATAGGACTTTGTAACCTGGCGTACTTTATTTTTTAAACTAAAAAAAAATTTTTTTTTTGAGTCAGTCTCACTCTGTCGCCCAGGCTAATTTTTTAGACATTGTAGAGATGAGGTCTTACTAAGTTGCCCAGGCTCATCTTTAACCTGTGGGCTCAGGCAATCCTCTCACCTTGGCCTTCCAAAGTGCTGGGATTATAGGCATGAGCCACCTGGGTGCTTTAAAAACCAGAGCGGCCTGGACCCCACCTGGAGATTCTGACTCACTGGGACTGGGTGGGCCCCGGCATGTCCTTTACCAGGAACTTCCCAGGGAAACTGCTATGAAGGGATGGAGGGAGGTCTGGCTTTGCAATTGTCTCTGCAAGACCTTAGGCAAGTTCCGCTCCCTGGGCCTCAGTGCCCCACCTGTAGTGTATGCTTGGGGGTGGGGGTGGGGCGGTGGGATGATCCTTCACTCTCTGACTCAGGATCTTACACTGCAGTCGATAATTCGGATGCCAGCGGCTGAGGCCATGGGTGAGAACCTGGGTTCTGACTGCATGCACCACTGCCATCTTGTGGACAAGGACACAGCTGTGACAGTGGCTGATATGTTCTTCCCTATCACGTAAGGTCAGGACTCTGAATGGGGTTTCAAGGGGCGATTGAGCCAAGTGTAGGCAAGGCTGTGTTTAACCATCCCCTGAAGATAGCCATCTCCTTTTCCCTAACAGCTTCTAGTGATGACTTCCTCCTGTGCCTTCTTATTTAATTTGTTTATAATTAGCTCTTTATGATGGGGAATGGGGTGGGTTAATTGCTTTGTGGGATAACCATGATTAAAAATAAGGCGGAGGGCCGGGCTCAGTGGCTCAGCCTGTAATCCCAGATCTTTGGGAGGCTGAGGCGAGTGGATTGCCTGAGCCTGTGGGTTCGAGACCAGCCCGGGCAACTTGGCGAGATGTCGTCTCTATAATAAATCTCCCTCTCTCTCTCTCTCTCTCTCTCTCACACACACACACACACACACAAATCTCTCTCTCTCTCTCTCTCTCTCTCTCACACACACACACACACACACACACACACACACACACACACAAACTAGCTGGGTGTGGTGGCGTGCATCTGTAGTTCCAGCTACTTGGAAGGCTGAGGCGGATGGATCGCCTGAGTCCAGCAGGTCGATGCTGGGATGGCCATGAGCGTGCCACTGCACTCCAGCCTGGGCAACATAGTGAGACTCCAACTCAAAAAAAAAAAAAGGCAGAGCATTCAGGAAAAAGTCAAAAATACGATACAGGAGGCATAGCTGCAGAGAAGAGTGGCCAAGAGTCCTGCGACTGAGGGAGCGAAGGTTCTGTCCCCCAGCCGAGCTGTTGAGAACGTCCCCAACCCCCCGCTCCCAGATGCCCTCTCCTGAACCTCTTCTTGTCTGCCACTTCTTGGAAATTCTCTCCTCTGGCTTCAGCCTCCTCTCGCCTCCATCTTCTGAGCCTTCTCCTCTCAGTTGCTTCCTCGATGCCCCTCCTGGCATCTGTGTCCTACTACTCACCGGCACCTCTGTCCCCTTGGGTCCGACAGACTTTCACTGGCCCATTCACAAAATACATGGCAGCCATCAATTTATGTGATCTATTGTGTATTACTTATTAGCATACCATTGTATCATATTATTGTGGGGGGTGATATAAGAGGAAGGGCATTAATTATTGGTATAATTATTGGTGTATTAATTATTGGTATATAAAATTGGTATTCTATAATTTTATTATTTTTATTGAGAAAGAGGTGGAAGAAAGGATAAACGTGTTCCTAAAAATTGGATGTAATTTTGAACATTTAAATTTACATAATACAAATTTGGACCACAATTAACAGAATTTTTGGTTAGCTGTGATCCCTACCATCATCTCTGTGCTGCCATCGTATTTGGGTTAATATGAGACCTTCACTCGCTCAATAGTGTTTTTCCTATTCTGTGCCATGCCCTGCTCTTGGTTCTGAGGATGCAGCAGGGAAAAACACTGTCTCTTTTCTCATATAGCTCTGATTCTGATGAGAGGTGAACATATAGATAGTCTGAGGGGATGGGTCTTCCTTTATTTGCTTGATAGTTCCTTCTCAAGCTTTGGAAATGGGAACAAGCTGCTAAGTTCCTTTTCTCTCAGCATCTCCAACATGTGATCTTCTTTTTGATTAATTTCTGGGAATACTTTGCCATCTATTGGAAACTTCTGATGACTGAGTTCGATCGACTATTCATAATCTGGTAAGTTTTTTAGCACAGGCATATCTTGTACCTCACCTTATTTTTATTTTTTTGAGTTGGAGTCTTACTCTGTCACCCAGGCTGGAGTGCAGTGGCATGCTCACCGCTACCGTAGTCTCGACCTGCTGGGCTCAGGTGATCCTTTCGCCTCAGCCTTCCAAGTAGCTGGAACCACAGGCACGCACCACCATGCCTGGCTAATTTTTTATTTATTGTAGAGATGAGGTCTCGCCAAGCTGCCCAGGCTGGGCTCAAATCCCTAGACTCATGCAATCCTCTCGCCTCTGCCTCTCAAAGTCCTGGGATTACAGGCGTGAGCCACTGCGTCTGGCTTGTACTTCACTTTAATGCACTTTGCAGATGTTGCTTTTTTTTTTTTTTAAACAAATGGAATGTGGTAACTCTGTCAGCGCCATTTTTCTAATAGCATGTACTCGCTTTGTTTCTCCGTGTCCCATTTTGGTGACTCTCGCAAAATTTAAACCTTTATTATTACTATATTTGTTTTTTTTTTTTTTTTTTGAGTTGGAGTCTCACTCTGTTACCCAGACTGGAGTGCAGTGGCTGCTCCTGGCCACCACAGCCTCGACCTGCTGGGCTCAGGCGATCCTTCTGCCTCAGCCTTCCAAGTAGCTGGAACTACAGGCGTGCGCTACCACGCCCGGCTAGCTTGTGTGTGTGTGTGTGTGTGTGTGTGTGTGTGTGTGTGTGTGTGAGAGAGAGAGAGAGAGAGAGAGAGAGATTTGTGTGTGTGTGTGTGTGTT
>CAUYQG010228720.1:0-14268 GCA_963574415.1 Tarsius wallacei | reverse complement strand
GCCCAGCAGGTCGAGGCTGCGGTGGCCGGTAGGGGCCACTGCACTCCAGTCTGGGCGACAGATTGAGACTCAAACTAAAAAAAAAAAAAAAAAAATAAGATTCCCTTTCCTCATTTAGCAAACTGAGAAAATGACAGGGTCTATCTCATGGGGATGTTGTGAGGATTAAGATAGGGCCGTAGCCGGGCTCGGTGGCTGAGCCTGTAATCCCGCGCCTTGGGAGGCTGAGGTGAGTGGATTGCCTGAGCCCGCGAGTTCGAGACCCACCTGGGCAGGCGAAACCTCATCTCTACAATAAATCAAAAAAATTAGCCGGGAGTGGTAGCGCACACCTGTAGTTCCGGCTACTCGGAAGGCTGAGGCGGAAGGATCGCCGGAGCCCAGCAGGTTGAGGCTGCGGTGGCCGGAAGCGGCCACTGCACTCCAGTCTGGGCGACAGAGTGAGACACCAACTCAAAAAAAATAAAAAAATAAAAAAAAAGATAGGGCCGTGGATTTCAAACTTGGCTGTACATTAGACTCATCAGAGGGGTTTCAAAAGTCCAATTCCATCAAAATTTCTGGGTGTGGGAGGCACCCATTAATATTTCAAATATCTCTCTAGGCAATTCCAATGTTCAGCCAAGTATGAGAGACAGAGAGATTGTACTTATAATAAGCACTCAATGAATAATAGCTGCTTTTATTAATATAATTAAAATTGAGTGAGAATCCCTCAAATTTAATAGACTGCTGAGATTGAGGGCTTATGAGGCTCCAGATTAATTTCTTCTTGAGTTTCTCCATCCAACAATGACTGAGCATTTGCTATGTGCTAGATGCTGAGCCAAATTCTTCCTCTGCAATTGGAAATGAAAAGATAATATTGCCTGCAAGATGAAATTCAAGTTCTTTAGGACAACCTTACCTCCCATCACTTTCGTGCCCTATCGCCTGCCAGTGCCATCGTCCACAATGGTAAACTCCAGCCACTTTAAATGATTGGGATCCTTCTGGGCCCTCCATGTGTCTGTGCTTTTTCACATACTCTTCCCATGGCCTAGAATGTCCTTCCCACATGTCTCCCCTGATTTTCCTCCTGGCATCCCTCATAGGATGGAATTCCTGATCTAGAATTCCATCCCATGGTGCTGCTATGAATGTACTTCTATGAATGGGAATGTGCCTCCCCCTGCTACTCCATATTTCATGTGTTGGGAGCTTAATCCTCAAACTCATGTGTTACTGGCAATTAGAGGTGGGGATTTGGGAAGGTAGTTAGGGTTCAGTGAGGCCATCAGGATGGGGCCTGGTGGTGGGACTGGGGGCTTTATAAAAAGAGGAAGAGAGACCTGAGCTGGCATACTCTTGCCCTCTCACCATGTGATACCCTCTGCTGTGTTATGATGCAGAACCATAAGAAATAAAATTTCTTTTCTGTATACATTATCCAATCTGCAGTATTTTGCTATAGAAATAGAAAATGGACTAAGACAGGTGTCCATCTCTGATTGGCAGGCCCCACCCATCCTCTCCGAGGAAAGAGCTGGCTAGTGTCCTGTCAGTCTCAAGCTTCCTTGAGTGCCCTGCAGTGGGCGAATGAGTAGTTCTCAAGGCTTTCTTTCTGCCAAAGGGCTGGGCAACTCTCTCTCCCTCTCTGCTCTCCCTCAGGATTCACTCTGGTAGAAGATGGCTCAGGCCCAGGTAGGCTTCCTTTCCTTTGTCTTACCTGGCTCTGTTGTTTCAGGACCCCATGGAGCTGTTCCCCGGGGCCCCTCAGAGGGGAGAACTCTTACTCTTGAACCATCTGTGGGAGCAGGGCAGCTCAGAGCCACTGCTCAGAATAGCCTGAGAAGCTGGAGGGTCGATCTCTTGTGGCCACTACATGAAATCCCATGAAGTCAGCAGCCCTGGGAGAGTAATATGACCTTATGACCACAGATAATCCCCAAAGACTGCTCTGCTACCTTCATAGAAGAGAGACCCTCCAGCGACTCTGTACCACAGCCACCTAATGGGTGAGGGGCTGTGGTAGCTGCCACAGTTGTGGCAAATTCTGCTGAAGAAAGGACTTCTGTGAGGGATCTTCCGACCCCTTCCTTGCTTTGTGCTGACCTCCAGAATGGCCCTGTTAAGAAGGTTCTAGTGCTTTCTCTCCATCTGTAGGGCCTCCAGGAGATGGTCTCAAGTGTATAGATTTGCATGTATTCCCACTGAGCCCTCAAAGCTCTTTCCATAGGGGCTGGGTAGGAAGACTCTGCTCAGTGTTACAAGTACACACCCATGATTCCACCCATCCACGATTCTGGCTCTTCCAGGCCAGAATCTTGTACCACTGGGTGAAGCTATCAACTTTCTAGCCAGGCACAGGGTGATGCCTCCTGTCTTCTGGGTGGGGACATTCATCTTTCAAGATTTATATTCTGTCATTGGCACTGGGGAAGGGGAAAGGAACTGCTATTCACTGTGCTATGTTATCTCACTTAATCTTTTGCAAATATTCCTATGTTGTTGGTGAGTTGTCCCCATCTTTCAAAAGATTTCAAACAGAGTCTTCCCAGGAGCACATGGTTAGATTTTGCCACGTTACAAACAATCCCCAAACTGGTGGTTTAAAACAATAACCGTTTATTTAGCTCACAATTCTAGAGATTGTCTGGCTGTCAGCTGGATTGTTGGGAGTAGGGCACCAGTGGCCACATGATTCCTCTCATCCTCTCACAGGTTATAATGGGCCTGTTCACATGGCAGCCTGGCAGGATTCCAGGACGAAAGGTGGGCAGGTGCGAGGTCACCTGATACCTGGCCTGGCCGTGGCACTGTATCACTTCCATCACAATCTACTGGCTAGAGCAAGCCATGAGGCCTGCCCAGATATGAGGGGCAGTGAAAAAGACCCCTCCACCGTTTGATGGAAAGAATTGCAGCCACATTGCAAAAGGGTGTGCAGACCAGGAGGGGTGAGAATTGGGTCCACTTCTGCAAATGACCACAGTTGTTAAGTGGCAGAGGTAAGATCTTATTTTTTTAATTATAAAAATAGCATATGCATGTGAAAAAAATTTAAGTAGTGTACAAAAAGGAAAACGAGGAAGAGAAAGTCTCATTACCGTAGGGTAGGAAAACACATTCTAACTTGGTCCTGTTCTCCACATGTAAACACCATTAAGAGTTCTTTATGTATCTTTTTTTTTTTTTGAGTTGGAGTCTTACTCTGTTGCCCAGGCTGGAGTGCAGTGGCACAGTCATGGCTACCGTAGCCTTGACCTGCTGGGCTCAGGCGATCCTTCTGCCTCAAACTTCCAAGTAGCTGGAACTGTAGGCATGTGCCACCAAGCCTTTTGATTTATTGTAGAGAAGGGGTCTCACCAAGTTGTCCAGGCTGGTCTCAAACTCCTGGGCTCAGGCAATTGTTTCGCCTCAGCCTCCCAAAGTACTGGGATTACAGGTGTGAGCCAATGCTCCCGGACAAAACTGTATTTTTCATTCTTTGATATTGTTTTTGGGTTTCCTCACAGATCCGATGCCTGCATACTACCTGCCTGGTGCCACTGGATCTCTGAATTTTACCAGGTATGTACAGAGTTAGCTTTGTTATGAACAGCAGGTCGGTGATCCTCAGAATCCAGAGGTGGCACTCAAGCACACTCAGACACCCCACTCTACTCATGGCCCCCAATTATATCCCTGGGTAGATGAAGCCAATAAGTCTGCAGAAGGAACAAACAACAGGAGGTTCATTTTTGTGACGCGGGGTGTCTGCATTTCAGGGCTGTTCAGCAGAGAGGTTAAAAAAGTGGATATCCACAAAATGCCATTTCAAAAACACAATTACTTAATGGTTTGGGTTCTTTAGAGAATAAGAGGCCTGTGCCTCAGACTTCAAAGCAGGAGGTCTCCAATCTCCCAGCTGTTTCTTAATAACATGGACATTGCTGTTGTCAGAAAGGCAGAGTTCTAGAATGTTCCTATTTTATCGCTCAAGGGAGACAGATGCTGTATCCCCTGGTGCACTGAACAGCGATGAACTTAAAGGCGAATTATTGGCCAGTCACACTTGTGTGTTCACTTCTTAGCATCCCCTTAAAAATTTTTTTTTCTATTATAAAGATGTGGGGTACCATGCAGGGTCAGGTATACAAACATTGATTATGCAGCTACCCTTGTTGATGAGGTATGTCCCTCCCTTCCCTAGCAGTTTGCCTCAACTGCCAATCCCACCTCCCCTTCCCCTGAGAGTTTCCCACTACTGCCAGTCGCTTTCTTATCGCATTATAATTGTTCACGGTCCGCTTATGAGTGAGAATATATGGAACTCTGTTCTTTGTTTCTCTGATAGATCACTGAGTATGATCGACTCTAAATCCATCCAAGTTGCTGCAAAGTCCATATGCTTGTCCTTCTTTATGGCTGCATAATATTCCATTGTGTATATGTACCACATTTTTAAAATCCAATCCAGCTTCGATGGGCAGCATGGTTGGTTCCATGTTCTTGCTATTGTGAATAGAGCTGCAGCAAACATGCGTGTGCAAGTATCTTTTTTGTAGAATGATTTGAGTTCCTCCGGGTATGTTCCCAATAGGGGGATTGCTGGGTCATATGGAAGGTCAATTTCTAGTTCTTTCAGATATCGCCACACTGTCTTCCAAAGAGGTTGCACTAGTTTGCATTCCCACCAGCAGTGGGAAGCATTCCTTTTTCTCCACATCCTTGCCAGCATCTGTTGTTGTTTGTTTATTAATGGTGGCCATTCTTACTGGGGTTAGGTGGTATCTCACTGTGGTTTTGATTTAAGCCTGGCTATTTATTATGACCTTCTTTCAATATCTTTAAATAGGCTTTAAGAACACAATCTTTAGCCGGGCTCAGTGGCTCAGCCTGTAATCCCAGCGCTTTGGGAGGCTGCCATGAGTGGATTGCCTGAGCCTACGGGTTCGAGACCCACCTGGCCAACTTGGCAAGACCTCATCTCTACAATAAAATCAAAAATTAGCCGGGCATGATAGCGCATGCCTATAGTTCCAGCTACTTGGAAGGCTAAGGCAGAAGGATTGCCGGAGCCCAGCAGGTCGAGGCTGCAGTGACCGGGAGCGTGCCACTGCACTCCAGCCTGGGCGACAGAGTGAGACTCCAACTCAAAAAAAAAAAAAACCCACAATTTTTAATGGTTGAATGATATTTCATCATATTATATGAGAGAAGCAGAATTTTACCAAGCAATTTCCCTTTCTGAACTTTTAGGCAATGTCTAATGTCTTATAATATAAATAAATGCTGATTGAACACTTTTGAACATAAACTTTTATGGCTATATTTTATTATTTTCTTAGGATATTTCCCCAAAGTTGGATTACTGAGTTAAATACTAAACATTTTTAAAGCTTTTGTCACATGTTGTCAAGTGCATATTGCCAGGAAGTCTGTATTGGTACATACATTCCCATCATTATATAGTTTGTAATATCAACTAATTCAATGTAAATATGGTGTTTTCTCTTCTCATAAATATGTCTTCTTTAATATTTTCATAGTTCCCAATCAACTTTCTCAAACTGTGAGATCGACCAGTGAGGTTCTTTCTTTTATTCTGAAATTACAACCACCTTGGCGGAAGAAAAAGTCTTGAATTTGGTACTAGAGAACTGGGTTCTAGACTTAGCTCTTTTATAAACTTACATTATTGATTCTGGCAAATTAACTTTCCTGGCAAAGATCTTTATAATTTCTTTTGCTAAGTAGAACAACAAAAACAAAAATTTTGTAAACAGTCTAATGGTCTCAGTAACTAATATTGTAAAATCTGATCTAAGAATATGTCATGGTAGTCTTTGCAAAGTTTTTCTTTCTTTGACAAGCTAGCTTCCTTCCCTAGCATGGAAACAGATACTGAAGCTTAGACAGGGCCGACTCTGGAGGCAGTGAGGTGGTTAGCTACCTAAGTGATCAGATATAGATACAACCCAAAATCTTCACCTCACCTCAGTGTATTCTACTATTTCAGTTTTATCCCTCACACCTTGAGTGCTAATAATCCTAGGAGAAGGGTCATAATCATGGGCTATAAAAGGCTAGTCCTGTCAGCTTCAGTGGCCCATGCCTGTAATGTCAGCTATTTTGAAGGCTGAGGTGGGGAAATCACTTGAGGATCACTTGAAGCCAGTTGTTGGAGACTAGCCTATGCAACAGAATGAGAGCCCCATCTCTAAACATAAATAAATAAGCCGGCAGTGGTGATACTTACCTGTTGTCCTAGCTACTCAAGAGGCTGAAGTGGGAGGATGGCTTGAGCCCAGGACTTTGAGGCTGCATTAAACTATGATTGTGCCAGCCAGGGTAACAGAGGGAGGCCTGTCTCTATAAGGAAGGAAGGAAAGACGGAAGGAAGGAAGGAAGGAAGGAAGGAAGGAAATAAAAGAGAAAGAAAAAAAGAGAGAAATACTAATCCTCTACTGGGAGTAGGAATTTAGGAATTCTAGGTTCATACAAACTAGTCTGGAATAAGAACCAATGATATAAAAATGCAAGAATCTGCTGAGTGTGGTGGCTCACGTCTGTAATCCCACTTTGGGAGGCCAAGGTGGGAGGATAGCTTGAGCCCAGGAGTTCCAGACCAGGGTAGGCAGCATAGTGACAATTCATCTCTACAACAAATCAAAAAGTTAGGTGTCATGGTGGTGGATGCCTGTAGTCCCAACTACTAGGGAGGAGAAAGGATCATGTGAGTCCCGGAGTTCAAGGCCACAGTGAGCCATGATCATGCCACTGCATTCCACCCTGGGTGACAGAATGAAACCCTAACTCAAAAAGAAAAAAAAAAATGCTAGAATTCCTTAGACATTATCACAAGATCTATCAATATTCTACAGGATCTGATGGTAAAATATAAGTCATTTTATTTCTTTCCCTTTTTTCACCATTATCCAGGGACAGTCAAAAGTGGTTTTCAGTCATCTTTCTTCTTGCCAGATTTCCAAAGCCTTTACTTCAATGCCATTTAAATTATAAGAGACAACATATCTGTTGAGTAAAACAACTCAACTATCTTTGGTTGACCAATTTTGTGCAAGACATTTTCTTCTGGAAAAAGAAAAGCAAAGTATTAACAACACACACAAATGATTCAATGAAGTTTCAAATTATCTTATAGATAATAGGGTCCGATAGCTATCTTTGCTTTCCAAGGACCTTTACTTTGCCTGCTATTTACTTAGGGTAAGCAAGCAGACATGCAATCACCAAGCATCTTGTGACTCCCATGACAGAACATAGCACTGCAACAAGGATTTGAGGTGAAGGACAGGCAAGCGCCATCACACTGAGGCTACCCAGAGTGGGTCCCAGAGGAAACTCAACTCTGGAATATTTCTACATCTCAGATGGACAGTACTCAATTCTTAATCCTTAATAGGCCATTGAAATCCTTGAAATACCAGTGCAAAGTTAAAATCAATTTTTTCTACTTTGTTAGAGAAGGTGAATTGCAACATTTTTACCTAAATAGACTCAATGTAGGTCATAGGCAGTGGTTCTCAGCCTTGGCTGTCCATTAGAATCACCTGGAGAGCTTTTAAAAATCCCAAAGCCTACCCTGCATTCCTAACCAATTAAATCACTATTTCTAAGAGTAGGAAACAGGCATTAGTATTTGTTAAGGCTCTCCAGGAGATTCCAATATGTAGCCAAGGCTGAGACCCACTAATATAAGATTTAACTCAGGTAATACACATGTGGCTTATTCTGCTTATTTGATCAACATAGAGCCAGAAATTATGGGAACAATTAACAAAACGTCTCCTTCTATAGAGACCAACTCTTTTGGCTCTTACCTTCTTCACAGTCTGTCAGCTATGGTATTTGTCATATCTAATCCCGAATCCTCAATTCCCTGTTTAAGAGGCCTAAGGTTATTCCAGGGTGCTGACATACCTCATAACATTTTTTTATTTGTTTTTCTGAGGCTACTGCCACACCACTTAGCTCAGAAATTTCAGAGAGAGTCCCAAACCAATGTTTCCCTCTGAGACACTAAAGTCAGCTAAAATGGATTGATGTAAATTGATGTGAATCTTCTAAGTTCCTTTGGTTCTAATGAAGTCGTTAAGGAAAGTCTAGGGCATAGAAGCATCAAAGAATGGCTGGGTGTGGGGGGGAATGAAGGAGAATCTCTAGATCCTCCTCCATCTTCATTTCTTTTCCTCCCCCTATTCTTTGATAGTATAATCAACATTTTCTCTATGTCTTATATATCTTAAATAAGGTACTGTAAAAGCAGCTTCAAAGTGCTAAAATGATTCCCTTGGCAAAAAAGGCAAGCACTCACTCTAACCTCCCCACTTAGACACCTATGCTTCCTATGTATTCATAGATATTAAAGTGTGAAAAATAGTGGATTTGAGTTATCCTGCTAGGATTATTTTTTATGACCAATTTATAAATATTCACTATGATTTCTGCACAAGTGGCCTCCCTAATTCAAAGCCAGAATTTTTTAAATGTTGTGGGTTGTATTTAACTTGGAATCACTAGTTACACCTACATATTTAGGAAGTAGATAAATGTTGTTTGTGTGCTACAATTATGATGAGCATATTGAATACAATATCTGTCAAACAAAATTTCCATGTGCAATTTCAGACAACAGACTCCAAAATGTGACCACATATAATCACCCCTTTTCTACCAAGTTATGACAGGCAGGAAGTTAAAAATCATGTTTTAGTCCTGTCTCTTTATCTCAGACAATAAGAATCTTAGCAAAAAAATTTGTTTTGCATAAAGAATAACTTCAGTTTTCTCAGAGAGTCACTGAACCCAGATTTGCAGTTCAAACTCAGCAGCTTTCTATTTCTGTCTGGTCTTTCATCTTTCCTAGTTTTGTTTACAGGCTGAAGTTGTTGCAGCTGGGCCTCCTCACTTCATCCTTTAGTTCTATACATGGTATGTACTCTGAATCATGTAGCAATATATAAGACCAAGTTAGTCCAGTTTCTGACAATTTACCTGTTATGCCTGTGTGTTGAATTTCATTATCTCAGGGACTGCATGTGCTTCCATGATTATGACTCGATAAAATTTCAGCTCAGTTCAGATCTCAACAAAATGGAAAGAGGTTTGCAGGGTTTGTTTACAAGTAGAGATGCCATATGCTCCTCTGAGAAAAAATATGCTAATTACCTAGGAATATCTGAGAAAAGAAAAGTTGGAATTGCTGCAGACCTACTAAGTAAACAAGAAAGGTGCTTTCTGTGCAACGGGAATAAATGTGATAAATCCATTGGTGTTTTTAATGTTCAGCTGAATCTGCACAGAAAAGGTTAAAGAGCAAGAAAAAGTCATTTTCTCATATGCATTATATCTATGACGTATTTCATATTTTAGGTTCAAACTGGCTCAAAGCCTTGTTTTGGTCCTTGTTTATATATGTTTATAAAATAGATAGTACTTTTAAAAACTGTGTACAATAGCAACCTGAACTGAGTAATTACAACTGACCAAATAAAAGCAGGTTTCTCTGCTTTACTTTATGCGCCTTAAACCTGATGCTCTTCTCCTAGGTTTCATCTTCACACCCTTGTTGCTTGGGGAGATGGTAAGTTCAGTCAATCATTTGTCTTCAAAATAACAGCGGCTGTTGGAATTCAATTCTTTGGGTTTTTTTTCTTTCCTCTAGCTGCTTTGTGATTATAGATAAAGCTTTGTTTAAAAAAAGAAAAAAAAATTAAAAACCATACAGCTTTTTCATCCAACACATTGGCAGGAAATGCTGGCACAGCGAGCAACGTCTCAAAGCAGAGTTTGCACACCAAGACACCTTCCTCCATGCCATACACTCTACACAAGGCTCTCCTCTATCAAAGACAGGCATCCACATGGAACTTCCTCAAGGAGAAAACTCAGGCAATATGTCTAATTACCCATTTATAGCTTGGGATCCCCACAAGTTAGGATCTGTACTGGCAGTCTATAGCAAGGGCCAGCTCACAGCACCATTATAAATCAGGCAAATAGGAGAGTTGATTTTGTCTCTGTTTTGCTGACAGAACTAAAAGAAGGAAAAAATAGGCTAGACTTGAGCAAATGACCTACTAAAATAAGGGAAAATTTCTGGTGGCTGATTCTACTTCCAGCCATTTTAGCCAAATATTATAAGAACTCCAAAGGGGCAAACACTTAACATTTAGCCATGAAATTTCCCAGGAGACATAGACCTCTTTCAGTCTTCTTATGTCTCCAATAATTTATCTACCAAGATATACAACTTTGGAACCACACAGACATGAATTCAAATCCTATTAGTTGTATAGCACAGATAAATCTCAGCCTGTTTCTTTATCTTCAAAGTGGAGATGATCACTTGTAGCAGCAACAGGATTATTTGAAGGTCTTTTTCTCACCACTATTCTCCTCTGTCCAGAGGGAGGATTTAATACCCACCAAGCTCTCTCTTTCCAATAAAACAATGAGTGTTGGAATATTGTCTTCGTGTTGACAAATTCCACATGAGCAAACAAGGTCTTCTGCATTGAAATTTTCGGTGGGCTCAGTGACATGGTAAGACATAAAGTACAAAAGTAGAACTATGGCAGAGAAATATTTGGTTTTATATGGGAATAGAGTAGAACCTTAAAGTCTGCCATAAGCCATCCCTTGAGGCTATCTGAAATTAGGGCAGAGAACCCACAGTTCTGGGCTACTTTGACCTTGTGGGATCTTTACTTTGCCCAGACTGTGAGACCATCAAGCTGCAGGCACACATCTATGTTAGATGTAAAACAAAGCAAAAGTGACCTTAAAGAAGTCCAACTCATCATTCTTACAATCCTCAAATCTGACTAGATTTTGTCTTCAGAAGTCACTCTCCGTAAAACTCTCTGTCTCAGTAGCTAAGAGAGTGGCTATATAATTGACCCTTTTACAGATGAAAAATGTGGTAGAAATAGAAAGGTCCAAAGATAGTTCAATACTCACTAGACTGTAAGTTGTGCTAACAGTCTGTATTCCCTGGCAAATTGTAGCTGTCCAATAGATATTTTGAAATGAACTAATTAACAAATGCTTGAATGAAGAAACTGTCATGGTATCTTAGTCCATTCAGGATGCTATAACAACATGCCATAACTTGGAGGTTTATAAACAACAAATATTTATTTCTCACAGTCCTGGAAACTGGAAAGTCTAAGACCAAGTCACCAACAGAGTCAGTGTCTGGTGAGAGCCTGTACATCAAAGACAGTACCTTTTCCATGAAGGAAGAGCAAGGCAGCTCTTTTGGGCCCCTTTTATAAGGTCATTAATCCCATTATTAGGGTGCTACCCTCACTTCTTAATCACCTTCTAAATGCCCCACCTTTTAATACCATCATTAGATTTCAACATGTGAATTGCGTAGGAACACACTCAGACCATAGCACATAGGTTTCTCCTAATCGTGGGTAGGACAGATACCAGCAGCATTGAAACAAGAATCTATGTAGAAGATGCTGGGTATCCCTGGTTCCACATTTCTTTTTTCAGCTTGAATGCCTCAAAAGTTATGTGCAGTTTCTTGTAAAGTAAAATACATACCTACATTATGGCCCAGCAATTTCACTCCTAGGTATTTACCCAAGAGGTATAAACACATCTGCCCACAAAAAGGCTTGTGTTGAAATGTTCACAGACATTTCTGTGCAAAAATGTTCATAGTCATTTTATTTAAAAGAGCTGAAAACTGGAAACAAGTCAAATGTTCATCAGTAGGTAATTGGATAAACATGCTGTGGTATTTTCATACAAAGGAACACTACTCAACAATAAGAAGGGAATATACCTCTGTTATGGGGAACACAATGTCTTAAACTTTATATAAATAGAATAACACAATGTGTAGTCTGGGTACTTTTGATTTTGAAATCTAGTTAGCTAGAGTCTGATAGTTGCAATAGTTCACCACAGCTGATTGTTAACATCTCTTGACAACTCTATGTTCAGTAACGTCACATTATTAGTTTGAAATTGCCCATGGTGAGAGTATTCATACTATGAAAACCAGCTAATGTTACTCAAACCTGGGCTTTATTCTCTTTAAGAACCAAAAATACTAATATTTTAGCTCAACTTTTTGAAAGTTAAAAAGAAAAAAGAGGCAGAAGTTCTGAAATCTTGCCACTAGCTCATCTAGAGCCTTGCCTGAGATCTAATGGGCACTCCTTCTTAAGCACCTTTTGCATAATGGACTTAATAGTCTCCACAAACTCTCCACTTGGCCAAGCTGCCCATCCAGGATGAGTGTCTGGTTTGAGACTATTACGCTCCTAAAGATACCTAGAGATGTAAAGAACCAGATGCCTCAGACACTGGCTCCTGGTTGTGAGAACCAGTCCCTTTATAAGCAGCTTTTTTGTTTTGCCACTGGGACTAGCAGTGGAAACTTTTTGGAAGTTTTGGAAACACTTTCCCCACTGCTTTGCCTTACCTGCTTTGATCTCTTCTTTCGTTGGTCCCCAAATCCTTGATTCCATAACTTCAACCTGCACCCAAACTCTAGTCCCCGAGATTTGATGTTTACCCAGGTTGGCTGTCCTAGAACTTGACTCACACCAGGAATTCACTTGTGGAGACAGCTTTCTTATTTCCTCAAATAATCCATCTAAGAAGTCATATAATGAACCACAGTACAACTTCCAACACTACTGCTCTGAAAAATAACAAAAATTTCCATTTGTATGGTCCCTATGGCATTAATGTTATTATTAACAATTAATATTTAAATATCAATTCATGGCTTACAGAATGTTTTCATAGCAACCCTGAGACATAAGCATTATTGTTATTTTCCCTTTAACAGGTAAGGAAACTGAGGTTGAGAAAAGTTAGGTCCCAGATCATTCAACTAGTAGGAGGTGGACCTACAAGCAAGGTGCTCAACCTGGTTCCTTCTATTCGCCATGTAGCTGATCTTGAAGAATGAATAATTACTTCAACTTTGTGAAGAATGTACAATGGCCTCAATCTAATGAAGCATGTTTAGTAGCTTCAACCCACTGAAGATCATCTTATAAGAGATAATATAGGTCGGGCTCAGTGGCTCAGACTATAATCCCAGCACTTTGGGAGGCTGAGGTGAGTGGATTACCTGAGCCCGCGGGTTCGAGACCCGCCTGGGCAACTTGGTGAGACTTCACCTCTACAATAAATCAAAAATTAGCCGAGCATGGTAGTGCGTGCCTGTAGTTCCAGCTACTTGGAAGGCTGAGGTGGAAGGATTGCCGGAGCCCAGCAGGTCGAGGCTGCAGTGGCAGGGAGCGGCTGCTGCACTCCAGTCTGAGTGACAGAGTGAGACTCCAGCTCAAAAAAAAAAGAGGTAATATACATTGCTGTAACTGCTTCTGAACTTCATTAAAATGAGATTGCAGAGGAGAGGGAAAAGGTTTTTGTGACTTTAACTAAATCATAAAATAATGAATACTTACCATCATAAAATAAATGTTATAGAACTCTTCTACATCAGTTCTCTTTCCATGTATCCTTTCAGAAAATGTTTTTGCATATATGAACATATATGTAAGAAGAGTGTATTACAACACTGGCCAAGCCAGTCTAAGTACACCTGCTGGGCATTCTCTTCTTTACTGTCAGTGTTCCTCTGGATCTCAAAGATCCTGTACTACATCTTTCGAGGAGAGAAACCACATGATCAGATGGGACTGAACAAAGTATCAGGTCACAGCTAGGAGGCCACTTAAGTTGAACAATCCACAAGTCATGCATAGACAACTTTTCGTGTAAGACTCTCACCAGATCAAAGATATAGAAACAGTCACACAGCTTATCATTACAGGTTACAGGTGGTGCTCTGTGGATGATATCAGATGGTCTGTGCTGGCTGGGCTCCCATGGGACACCCTGCTACCCGCAAGTAGCAGTACTCAGTTGTCTCACAATGATGTCTCTGCTACTCTCCATTTGATTCCTGCAAGTCTGGTAGCTCCACCATGGGTTCTACCAATCTATTTCAAAGTCCTTTTCCACCCACCCTTCTTCCACCTCTACCATCCCAGGTGACATTCAGCTGCTCATGTACATTGCCTAGTTTTCTATAGGGCTATTCATCTTTTTCTTGTTGATTTGTGAGCTTTCTTTGCATATTAAAGAAACTAGTTATAATAGCCGGGCTCGGTGGCTCAGCCTGTAATCTCGCACCTTGGGAGGCTGAGGTGAGTGGATTGCCTGAGCCCGCGGGTTCGAGACCCGCCTGGGCAACTTGGCGAGACCTCATCTCTACAATAAATCAAAAATCAGCTGGGC
>CAUYQG010228717.1:0-10046 GCA_963574415.1 Tarsius wallacei | reverse complement strand
GAGGCCACCTGCCAGGCTCGGTGGCTCAGCCTGTAATCCCGTGCCTTTGGGAGGCTGAGGTGAGTGGATTGCCTGAACCCGTGGGTTCGAGACCCGCCTGGGCAAGCGAGACCTCATCTCTACAATAAATCAAAAAATTAGCTGGGTGTGGTAGCGCGCGCCTGTAGTTCCAGCTACTTGGAAGGCTGAGGCGGAAGGATCTCCGGAGCCCAGCAGGTCGAGGCTGCGGTGGCCGGGAGTGGCCACTGCACTCCAGTCTGGGCGACAGAGTGAGACTCCAACTCAAAAAAAAAAGAAAAAAAAATAAGAGGCCACTCCACTGCTCTATCATGCTGGTGGCTTCTTAGTGGTGTGGTATGTGAGACGACCAGGATCTCAAGGTCATGTGCCCATTGCTACAGCTCCTTTGCTGGAAGGTGGGTCCTTTGGTTCCACTTTGTTGTGAGAGATTTTCTTTCAGCGGATAAATCCTTGAAGAGTAGTGCTGTCGTGAGGGATGGAGAACTGGAAAGAACAATCCATATCTGGAATTTGGGTCACCCCAGGCAAGATGAATTTCTGTCTTTCCCGGGATAGAAGGGGGTCTGATGGAGTCAACCTGCTACAAAGTGGTTGGTTTTCTTAAAGGATAGTGTCACACTGTGGCTGGCAGTTTGGGCATATTCAGCAGCGGCAGTAGCTACATTGGCCTTGATGAGTGGGAACCCATGAATATGCAGGACTCCACTTCTCCATTGAGTTGTCGTAGGCTGGGCTCCGTGGCTCAGCCTGTAATCCCAGCACTTTGGGAGGTCGAGGCAAGTGGATCGCCTGAGCCCATGGCAAGACCCACCTAGGCAACTTGGCGAGACCTCGTCTCTACAATAAATAATAATTTTAAAAAATTAGCCGGGCATGGTAGCGCGCACCTATAGTTCTGGCTACTTGGAAGGCTGAGGAGGAAGGATCACCAGAGCCCAGCGGGTCGAGGCTGGGGGTGGCTGTGAGTGTGCCACTGCATTCCAGTCTGGGTGACAGAGTGAGACTCCAACTCAAAAACAACAACAAAAAAGTTGTCATAGCGGGAAGGCCAAATGGAGGCATAACGTCTGTGAGACTCATCATGTTGTTGGGCATATCAGTTATTTTTTTTCTTTTTTGCTGTTTATTTTATTGTTCCTATTTATTGTAGTATTCCGTTCTATGAATATATCACAGTTTGTCTGTTCCTTTATTGATAGACGTTTAGTTTTTTTACATCTTCTTGACTATTATGGACATTCATGTCCACGTCTTGTGTGGGGATGAGACTTAAGAATCTGTATGTTTTGTTTTGGTTTTTTTTGAGTTGGAGTCTTACTCTGTTACCCAGGCTGGAGTGCAGTGGCACACTCATGGCCACTGCAGCCTTGACCTGCTGGGCCCAGGTGATCCTTCTGCCTTAGCCTGCCACAGGCATGTGCTACCATGCCTGGCTAATTTTTTGATTTGTTGTAGAGATGAGGTCTCACCAAGTTGATCAGGCTGGTCTCGAACCCATGGGCTCAGGCAAAATCCTCTCACCTCGGCCTCCCAAAGTGCTGGGATTATAGGCGTGAGTCACTGCGCCCGGCAGAATCTTTATGTTTAATGATTAATTTCAGGTGATACTTAAGTATACTCAAGCTTGAGGCTCTGTTAGGATGATTCCTAACTTTTTTCTAAAGGAATTGAATGAGACATAGTTCAATATGCTGAGTCTGACTCAGCAACCATTTATTATTATTTTTAAAATAGAGACCAGATCTCATTATATTGCTTCGGCTGATCTTGTACTCCTGGACTCAAGTGATCCTCCCACCTCAACCTGCTGTAGTGCTGGGATTATAGGCATGAGCCACTGCGCCCAGCCAGCATTCATATTTTGATGTGGGCTTGGACTCTAATTTCACTAACTTCCAGTTTGTTTCTGTGAGTGAGTACCTACCTTGACAGATTGTGAGACAAGGTGTTGTGATTCATTTCTTGTAGAGATGAGGGAGGCCAAGGAGGGCAGACTGCTTGAACTCAGAAGTTCGAGACCAACCTGGGCTCGACCAACATAGTGAAACCTCATCTCTACAACAAATAATAAAAAAAAAATTAGGTGGACGTGGTGGCACATGCCTATAGTCCCAGCTACTTGGGATATACTGAGGTGAAAGAATCTCCTGAGCCCAGGAGGTCTGGCTTGGGTGACAGAGTGAGACCCCAACTAAAAAAAAAAACAACAACCCCCCCCCCCCCAATTTTGAGAATTAGGTGCTGGATTTGACTCTTGAGTTTCTTGGTGATCAAGATGAAAAGTAGTTATGGTCTGCTACAGAATTCTCATCATCTTGGAGGGGAAAAAATGCCAGCGTCTCAGGATAAGCAAAAAGCAGGTTCCTAACTCTTAACTCTAAAGGTAATTTTCTCCCTGACAGACGTGGCAAATAAGTCCTCAATAACATTCCTGTGTTAAATACAGTCATGAATGATCAACAGGTAAATAATAATTTGCAAAGCTTACAGCTTTTTAAGCCAGTCAGACTGAGTTTGAATCTCACCTTAAATTGCTTTTATGATTTGGGTGATAGCCAACAAGTTACCCTTCCCCAACCCTTGTCATTCATTATTTTTGAAAAATGATGTAGGTTACGCTTCATTGTAGGTGGCTCCAGAAATGTACAGATACAGGATGAAATGTAACAATCTCTTCACACCGCCCTTATCTTTCCCTGCCTCCCCTATGCCTACCTTCTTTGCCTGAGGTAACCAAAATGAACAGTTGACAGTCCTTACCAGTCTTTTATAAGAACATTTTTAACATGTATACATTATTGTGAAAGTTGCTTCTTTTGTTTAGTAATGTATCTTGGAGGTAAGGATAGATTTACCTCATTCATTTTTAAGATTGCTTAATATCCCATAATATGGATATATCCTAATTTATTTAACCATTCCGTTTTAATGACTCATAGATTTGTCCCTTTTCCCTTCCTTCTTTCCTGTTCCTTGGCTAATACAAACAATGCTGTACTGAACAGCGAACATTTTTCCTCCCTCCCTCCCTGCTTCCTTTTCTTCCCTTGTGCAGTCGCCCAGGCTGGAGTGTAGTGGTGTGATCATAGCTCACTATGGCCTCGAGCTCCCGGGCTCAAGCGAGTCTCCTGCCTTAACCTCCCAAGTAGCTGGGACTACAGGCATGAGTCACTGCTCCTGGCAGCAAACATTTATTTAGAATAAATTCTAAAGAAGAATTAACTGGGTTAGAGGATATGTATATTTTAAATTTGGTTTGATACTGCCAAACTGCCCTCTCAAATAGCTTTCCTAATTTATAGCTGGGCAAGTTATTTAATTTCTGTTATCCTTTGTTTTCTCAACTAAAGAAATTCGAGATAGTAAAACTTACTACATGGAATTGATGAGATGATTAAATGAGAAAAAAGTATAACAACTGTGTTTGGGGTGTAGGTGGTTCTTATCATCCTTATGCCTTAGAATCAGAATATATTTTATTGTAAATTTTAGTCTATTTGTGGAGATTAAGGATGGTCACAACTTTCCTTGTGGAATATCTTCATATTAGGAAAATTTCAGAGGCTAAACTTTTTTCATAATTTAGTAGTCATATTAGGTAATTTCAGAGGCTAAAAAAAATTATCCAAACATGGAAGGTAGCCAAGAAGATGATGATATGATTTTTTTTTTTTTTTTGAGTTGGTGTCTCACCCTGTTGTCCAGGCTGGAGTGCAGTGGCATGCTCGCAGCCACCCCAGCATTGACCTGCTGGGCTCAGACGATCCTTTCACCTCAGCCTTCCAAGTAGCCGGAACTAGTGCACACTACCACACCGGCTAATTTTTTCATTGTTGTAGAGATGAAGTCTCACCAAGTTCCCTGGGCTGGTCTCGAACCTGCAGGCTCAGGCAATCAATTCACCTTGGCCTCTCAAAGTGCTGGGATTACAGGTTGAGGCACTGAGTCCAGCCGGTGATGTGGTTTTTATTGTTTTTTTTTTTTTTTTTTTTTGAGTTGGTGTAGAAAGATTTCGCCCAGACTGGAGTGCAGTGGCCGCTCCCGGCCACCGCAGCCTCGACCTGCTGGGCTCCGGCGATCCTTCTGCCTCAGCCTTCCAAGTAGCTGGAACTACAGGCGTGTGCTACCACGCCCTGCTAATTTTTGATTTATTGTAGAGATGAGGGCTCTCCAAGTTGCCCAGGAGGGTCTCGAACCCGCGGGCTCAGGCAATCCACTCACCTCAGCCTCCCAAAGTGCGGGATTACAGGCTGAGCCACCAAGCCCAGCCTGGTTTTTATTGTTATGCGAAGGTTTCACTTAGCAAGGCTGTCTAAAGATTGCCTAACTCTCTCAGCAAATATAACTTAACTTACTATTTACTAATGAATAGGGTTCAGACATTTTACAAAGTCAGAAGTTAATATCTAAGAAACCGATAAAATTAAAATTATTTTTTGTCCACTAGCAATGCCAACAATTTCTGTTCACTAGAGAAAATAATCCTAAAGATTATGGTTTATTGTTCTGTAGAACATTACTGAGTTTAGTATCTAATTTTTTTTTTTTTTTTTTTGAGTTGGCGTCTCACTCTGATGTTCCCGGCCACCCAGCCTCGACCTGCTGGGCTCCGGCGATCCTTCTGCCTCAGCCTTCCAAGTAGCTGGAACTACAGGCACGTGCTACCACGCCTGGCTAATTTTTGATTTATTGTAGAGATGAGGTTTTGCCTGCCCAGGCGGGTCTCGAACCCGCGGGCTCAGGCAATCCACTCACCTCAGCCTCCCAAGGCGCAGGATTACAGGCTGAGCCACCGAGCCCTGCTTAGTATCTAATTTAATCATTTTATTCTAGCATTCTTTTCTTTTATAGAAAATATGTACATCCATTTTCTGTATCTGCCTTTGAATCATTTTATCATTTCGTTGGTCCTCTCATTAATGAGCCAAAAAAACCTTTGATATAAGCTGTAATGTAGAAATTTTTTTTAACATTTTGAAAATTATATTTTCAACAATACTCAAGATTAAACCATGCAGATGGGTCATATTTCTGTGGCCTTCATTCGTTTGATTGGCTTTTGCATTATCTCCAAATCCTCTATGACTCTGGAGAGTAAACATAATACTCCAGTTAGGAAAGTTCTCCTAGTTCTTTTGCATCACTCTCTCAGTTCTCAGCATCGATTTCATCTCCTTTGGAAATTTTCCATCATCGTTCTATCTTAACATCCCATGGCTTCCCCTTGCAATGTGCTTATCACACTCTATTGAAATTGCTTATTTTTTCTTTCTCTGTGAATTCCTTGAGAGCACAGACTAGGTTTTGTTTAGCTTTTTATCCTTGACTTTAAGTCGTCAATTCATATTTTGAATGAATCAATTATGGGAGAAATATTATATCAGTCATACTTTGTGTTTCAAGGGTGCTATAGCTATAGTTACATGTCACTTATTATTCTAACAGTGGAGATACCAGTCTTTAACTTGTGTGTTCCTTATAGATGCTTCTTTTGGGGACTGTAGTGGTGTGCACGTTTGTGTATAACCTAGTCTCCATCTCATATTGGTTGTTTTTTGGTCCCTTCTATAATATTTTCAGAATATTGCTCCTTTAAGACCAGTAGGAGAGTGGGGCGCGGTGGCTCAAGCCTGTAATCCCAGCACTTTGGGAGGCAGAGGCGAGAGGATTGCCTGAGCTCAGCGGTTCGAGATCAGCCTGAGCAACATGGTGAAACCTTGTCTCTACAATAAATCAAAAAATTAGCTAGGCGTGGTGGTACATGCCTGTGGTTCCAGCTGCTTGGAAAGCTGAGGTAGAAGGATCACCTGAGTCCAGTAGGCCGAGGATGCGGTGGCTGTGAGCATGCCACTGCACTCTAGCCTGGGTGACAGAGTGAGACTACAACTCAAAAAAAAAAAAAAAAAAATAAAGACCAGTAGGAGTCTGCTTGTAGAGGAAGAGGTCCTGACACTAAACAAAATATCTGTGTAGATTTAGCGACACCTGTTTTACATGCTTCTTGGTCTCCTTTAGCTGGCCTATTCGTATATCCCTGTATGATGTGTTCTTAGATTTGCCACAGAGTCTCCGGTTTTTGACTTGCCCTGGTTTGAACTTGGTGTATCTGGCTATTGACTTATTTTCTGACCTCCACCCATCCCCAAATCTGCTTTTCTACTTTGTACCAGGCTTTGGCATCTGCAAGTACCTGACCTCAGCTCAACTGTCTTGGGTTTTTTTCTCCTCCCTGACACTGACAACTTGAAGGAACCTGGCCCTTCTAGGAGAAGAAATACAGAGTTGAGTGTGGTTTGCCTAAAATAAAGCTTGTATTATGGGAGGGAATAAACAGGTACATAGTGTTTTAGAAGAGAGCATTTGGACTTGATATGGACGTTGTTTTCATGGTAATTTTCTTTTGTTTCTACTTTTGTTAGGAGATATGCATTATGCCAATATTGAATGGAATATTCCAGAAGCAAGGAAAAAAAATAGTAACTAAGTAAAACCTTGGTTGCCTGTCAGTAAAGTAAAACTCTATTTTATTTTTAGTTTCTTTTACAACTTCCTGTACAAAGAAGGGAAAAATTTAGTTTGGAAGAAACTTGGACCTAGCCAGTTGAACTGCTACTGTTGAGCCTAGTATATCTATTACTCTTTTAATGTATTATTTCACAATATTTTAGCAAATGTTTTATAAAGATATATTTATCAATTACAGAAATCCTGGCTTCGGACAACTGAAAAATGGCCATGTTTAAACAATTAAAGCTAATATCTAGTTTTTTATTTATGTGGTGTTTAGCATAGTAGTTTCTTAGAAAACCTCCAGGGAATGCTTTTTTTTTTTTTTTTGAGTTGGAGTCTCACTCAGTCACCCAGACTGGAGTGCAGTGGCCGCTCCCCGCCACCACAGCCTCAACCTGCTGGACTCCGGCAATTCTTCTGTCTCAACCTTCCAGGTAGCTGAAACTACAGGCGCGCGCTACCACGCCTGGCTAATTTTTTAAAATTTATTGTAGAGATGAGGTCTCGCCAAGTTGCCCAGGTGGGTCTCGAACCCGCAGGCTCAGGCAGTCCACTCACCTCAGCCTCCCAAAGCGCGGGATTACAGGCTGAGCCACCGAGCCCGGCCTAAGGGAATGCATTTTGCAAAATGCATTTTGCTAAGGACACAGGAAAGTCTCTTCATGCTTATTTATTTATTTACTTTTTTTTACTTAGGTTCACTCTGTTGTTCAGGCTGGAGTGCAGTGGCATGGTCACAGTTCACTGCAGCCTTGACTTTCTGGGCTCAAGTGAAACTTCTGCCTCAGCCTCCCAATAGCTGGGACTACAGGCGTGTGTCACTACACCTGGCTAATTTTTGGTTTTTTGAGGAGGCAAAGTCTTGCTATGTTGCCGAGGCTGGTCTTGAACCCCTGGGATCAAGCAATCCTCTCTTCTTGGCCTTCCAAAGTGCTGGGATTACAGGCATGAGCCACCGAACCTGGCCTCTGCATGCTTGTTTACAACTTTTTAAAGTGATTCTTTTCAAACATCAGTCTTTTTTTTTTCTCAGTCACCAGGTGAAAAATTATACAAACTGTCACACCCAATCAATTGGTTGCTGTAATCCTGTCAGATTCAGATGAGGCATGTGACGAGATGTGCACATTTGTGGTGGACAAGGTGCTTGACGTGAGAAGCTCTGGCAATGAAACGTCAGCCTGGCCCAAATAACCACAGAAAGAACAGATTCCAGACAGGCGCTTTTACAGTTTCCTGCTTGTTACTTTGCCAACTTCCAGCCTCTTCTTTCTCTAGCACTGAACAAACAAGACAGTCATTCTTGAAATGTTCTGAATATATAGGTCACTCTCGTTTCTTTTAGTTATCTTTAATCTGCTGTGTATCGATTTACCTTTCCACACTGATCAGCTCAATTTACATTTAAATAAGGTTTTCAAATTAAATGCATACTGACAAATAAGCTATTTAGGGGAATGAAGTCTGTTAAAAAAAAGTGTTGTCTTTTCTTCATCGATATAAAGATTGAGATGATTGACTTTTACTAGTCTGTAAAATGTGTTTCATTCTGGCCACAGCTAGTTCTGATATTTTCCTAAAGCTGCTCATATATAGCACACCTGCCACTAATGTTTTTTATATGATCTTTATTAGAAAAATTCCGAATCCCATTTGCTAGAATAAAGAAGAACCTATCTGGAGAGAGTGTTTTCATCTTCTTTTTCATTGATTTTATTTTTCTCCCACGTGACTGGATTTTCACTGCTGAACCATCTGTCAATAAAGCAACAGCTCGCCATGAGAAGTTAAAGCCAGAGAGTGTGCTTTGCCACAAGAGCAAGCTTGTTTGTCAAGAGACAGGGGTTTTGGAGATGGGACTTCTTACTCAGCCCTCAGGCTTTTGTAAGGAATGTGTTTAAAACTGCAGACCCAGATGGAGAGCCAGAGCTACAAAATTACATAGTTTTAAGGATGCCACTTCCAGGATTTTTCTCTTGGGTCTTTCTAAGGACTTATTTCCTTTATTATTTCAAATAGAGAGTCTTCGTAGAGTCAACAATGATGTGTTGTACACTTAAAAATTTTGTTAATAGAGTAGATCTCATGGTAAGTGTTCTCATCACAGTAGAATACAATAAAATAGTTTTTACGAAGTTTTAATGAAATTATTTTAAAAATAATTTTTATTAAATATTGAATATATTCAGAATATTCTATAACAAACAATATTGGAATGAATAACCTTACCATTGGCATTTCATGCTTATGTGGGAATATGCATAAAATAAATTCCTAGGAGTGAAACTGCTGGAATGAAATGTACATACATTACACTTTTGATAGATACTGCTAAATTGCCCTCCTTAAGGACCTCTGTCAGGCTTTGACCAATTTACATTCACATCAACAATGTATGAGAGGGTCTGTTTTCTGATGGTCTTAGCAACAGGGTGTATTAGTAAACGCTTCCATTTTTGGGTCAGTTTGATAAGGTGAGAGTACTATTTCCGTGCAGTTTAACTGACATTTGTATTTTATGAGTGATGTTGAGCATCTTTCATATGTTTTTAAACCATTTGTAGTTTGTTTTTTGTAAACTGTTTATTCCTTCCTATACTTTGCCAATTTTTAAAAATTAAGTTGTTGAGTTAAAAAAATATATTGTTGCCATGCACTATAATATTAGTGTGCTTGGGCTAAGCATGATGGTTCATGCCTGTAATCCTAGCACTTTGGAAGGCTGAGACGAGAGGATTGCTTGAGGCCAGGAGTTTGAAACCAGTCTGGGCAACATAGTGAGACCTTGTCTCTACACAAAATAGAAAAATCAGGTAGGCGCGGTGGTGCATGCCTGTAGTCCCAACTACTAAGGAGGCTGAGGCAGAAGGATTGCCTGAACCCAGGAGGTCGACGCTGTGGGTGAGCTGTGATTGTGCCACTGTACTCCAGCCTGGGCAACAGAGTGAGCCTCTAACTCAAAAACAAAAAAACAAAAAAAAAAAAACAGAAAAAAAGAAAAGAAAATGAGTGAGCTTGTCCCTTGGTCTCTTGGTCTGGGATAAAGTAGAAAATGAACCTCTCCACCCCTTGATGATACAGAAAAACAAATATGACTTCTCCTATCATACTCTCACCACATAGATTACTTCTGACACCAGATGGGTTGGAATGTTGTTATCCTCGTCCCATCCCTACTCCCCGCTCCCACTCCCCTCCCCGCACATCAAGCAATCAGTTCTGTAACAGATGTCAGTTGAGTGTCCTCTGATTCAATTGAGTTCCGACACTCTCTACCTGGAGATAGGCTCAGATCCTACAAGCTGAGGGCTCAATTCCACAAGATTGCCCCCATTCCCAATGCCATTCGCGAACCCCAGGTGGTTTTATCTGTGCTTCTTTTTTTTTTTTTTTTTTTTTATATATTATTTTATTTTATTATGTTATTGTGGGGTACAGTTAGGGGTTAGGCATACAAAAATATTTCGTTCAGGTACCCTTGTTGATAAGAGGTGTCTCCCCATCCTCAGATAGAT
>CAUYQG010228714.1:0-15417 GCA_963574415.1 Tarsius wallacei | reverse complement strand
CAGTGGCCGCTCCCGGCCACCGCAGCCTCGACCTGCTGGGCTCCGGTGATCCTTCCGCCTCAGCCTTCCAAGTAGCTGGAACTACAGGCGCGTGCTACCACGCCCGGCTAATTTTTTGATTTATTGTAGAGATGAGGTCTCTCTTGCCCAGGCGGGTCTTGAACCCGCCGGTTCAGGCAATCCACTCACCTCAGCCTCCCAAGGCACGGGATTACAGGCTGAGCCACCGAGCCCGGCAGTACTTTTTTCCCAAAGTAGTTGTATCCTTTCATATTTCTTTCAACAATGTAGAGGATTCCAGTTAATCCACATTCACACATGTACTTAATATTGTCTGTCTTATTTTACTATAGCCATTTTAGTGGAACTAACAAAAATGTACAAGATTTTCATGGTGAAAAATACAGTACAGTTGCATTCCACAAATTGTAATACCTTGTGTTTTCATTTTCATTCAGTTTAAAATAATTTCTTATTTTCAAATAATTTCCTCTATTATTTATAAAAGAAATAACTTCAAAATAATTTCTTTTTTTTTTTTCATTTCTAGCTTTCTTTTTCAAAGTTTCTCCTCTGATTTATTTAGAAGTGTCCTGTTTAGTTTCTATGTGTTTAGGGGTTTTCCAAATATATTTCTGTTATTGATTTCTAATTAAATTCCATTGTGGATAGAAAACATGCCTAGTATGATGACCTTTTGTAAAAGAAATATATATTGAACTATTTTGTACCCCAGTTTATAGTTTATTCTGTAGAATATTCCTTGTGCACTTGAAAAGATTGTGTACGCCGGGCTCGGTAGCTCAGCCTGTAATCCAGCGCCTTGGGAGGCTGAGGTGAGTGGATTGCCTGAGCCCACGGGTTTGAGACCTGCCTGGGCAACTTGGCGAGACCTCATCGCTACAATAAATCAAAAAACTAGCTGGGTGTGGTAGCGCGTGCCTGTAGTTCCAGCTACTTGGAAGGCTGAGGCGGAAGGATCGCCGGAGCCCAGCAGGTCGAGGCTGCGGTGGCCGGGAGCGGTCATTGCACTCCAGTCTGGGCGATGGAGTGAGACTCCAACTCAAAAAAAAAAAAGAAAAGAAAAGCAGAACTTTGAAATGGTGATTTTGTTTCTGAGCTGGAGTCTCACTCTGTCAGCCAAGCTGGAGTGCAGTGGCACGATCACAGCTCATTGCAACTTTGACCTCCTGGGCTCAGGTTATTCTCCCTACTCAGCCTCCCAAGTGACTGGGACTACAGGTGTGTGCCACCACACCCAGTTATTTTTACGTTTATGTTTTCGTAGAGGGAAGGTCTTGCTATGTTGCCCAAGCCGGTTTCGAACTCTTGGGCTCAAGAAGTCCTCCCACCTCAGCCTCCCAAAGGACTAGGATTACAGGCATGATCCTCTGTGCCGGGTGATTGTGAATGTTTGGTCACACTCACAACGGATTCACAATTTTGCCTGGAGTCACCTGGACGTAGCATGGTTGTGGTACTGGTGTTGTCCTCGCTCTGTAGACAACTGTGCCTTGACATGAAAAATTATGCCATTAAGCCCATTAAAAGGAAACGCCAATCGGTCTCCTAGGTCTATCTAAACTGGCTTTTCAAGATTGACTTGGCTCAAGAATTCTGCCTGCATTGTTAGTATTCGTAAGTGTCGACTTAAGGACAGTGGAGCTTACATATTCGATGTGTGACACTGATACCAGCAGAGATTGGCCTGGCGGTGTTCAATTATGAAATGTCTGACACAGTTACGTCCTTTCTCCTTGATGGTTTCTGTTACAGACGCTGTTACATATTTTCCCTGAATATCTTGGGATATTCCTGAATATCTCTATCCTTCCAAAAATCTTATCCTCATTGGACAAGAGATGTGTTTTCAACTGAGAAGCTCTACTCATTAGGAGCTACGTCTTACATGAGAATAAAACTTCAAACCGTATTTCCCTTCTTTGATGTGATTCGTATGCTGGCTTCAAAATACTGCCGTGTGATGACTGACGCCAGAGGATGCTTCACAAAAATCAATTACAATATGTTTAATGCCAGGGCAGACTCCTTTAATGTATCTTGTTTGGAGTAATCCTTCAAGGTATACAGGAGATATTGACATTCCTAGAATTTTAGGAGATATGTCAAAATAAAAGCACCAAGACCATAGGTGTGGCAAAATTTCCTTCCCTGGAAATCAACTATATTGCAAGAGGAAAGACTAACTGGTTTTCTCCAGCCTTCTTCAAATCCATGTAAACAGAGTCCTAACTCTACACGTTCCTTGGGATTTCTCAGTGTACCAAATCTGAGGGCTTTTGTTTTATCTGTGCTCCGGAGTTACTACCAAAGTTTTGTCCTCGAAATCCCTGAGTATGAGAATCAACTGTGATAAGTTGGAGCTGGGTCGCCTGGCTGCTCGTGTTCTCAAAATGGCAAGCAAATTTACTTTCTTCTTTGCTGTTCTTTTAACTTAAGGCAACCTTTAAAAGGATACGTGTTATTCTTACTTTAGCCATTAGGTACGTACACCAGAAACGGAACTTTCTACCAAATGGCCTATTTCACCAGAAGGACTGTGGAAATCATTTGTTTAAATCCGATACTCTCTCACAAACACACCAGATGTTTTATATACCAAATCATCCATTGGTGCTGAAATCTAGCTCTTACTGACATCCAAATATTGCTATTGCAAGTGTTGAAATCCTCCTAAGTTTAACATGTGTCAGGAAACCAAACCTTTTCTCCAGATAAAACTATGCGATCTCAAACTATCCAAAGAGCTGTGATTTATTTCAGGGACCGCGAATGTGTGGTAAGGCATGAAAAACACCACATGACATAAGGTGTTTAGGTTATACTTAACATGTTTATTTTCCGAGGTTCAAACACCATTAATCCATGACAGGTGTGGGGGTCCATGATTTGAAACAATTATATTTCAAGCCATTCGTATCACTGCTTGTGCGATGACTTCATTCTTCCCAGTTACCATATGTCCTCTCCATGCAAATGAGAAGGAAAAGAACATCTGGTTGGCCATTGTTGTCTCGCCTGTCATGCAGGACATGTGGTATTGCATGTGCCTCTGATCAAGTTCCTCTGGGACGTCAGCATGGCGGATGGTTTCATATTTTACACAGCTGGTGCTTTTAGGACATACCATCAATCTTAGTTCAGTAGCATCCTTACACCTTAGGGTTTGTATTGGGCTTTTGGCGATGAATTCCTTTTTTGGATTGTGCAAACATCTCTCCTGGAGCTTCAAGTGAGAGTAGCATATTTGTGTAACAGCATTCTGCACAATTTGGCAGTTTGGGGGCAGAAAACATGGCCCAGGAAGAGACACTTCTCTGGAAATCCTGAGTTAGAATGTCTATATCTCAGTGTTAATACTGACTTTATCTTAGCAGCATTGGGAAGAATTCACTAGCTCTCCGTGTCTTTATGTAATCCCTTGTAACGTAGCCACCAAATAATCATCCTGACATTGTGTTCATCATGGGTGGAGGCTGTAATACCTATGCGTGACATTATTTACATGCAAGTTACCCTTTTTTAGGCTGTGTATTTTAATGAACACTTATTTTAAAATGTAAAATTCAGGAATTACGGCATAAAGTTGGTAACATATTTATTCACTGTAATACCTCTCATTTGGCCAATTTGGTCATACTATTACTTGCCCAGGGGTCTGTCAGCAAATGTGGGCATCACGAGAAGGTCCTGTTTTCTTGGAATCAGTGGCCCGTTCTTTGCGACTGCTAAATCCATCTTGTGAAGGAGAGAGTTTATTTAGGTGAAGGAAGCCTTAATCCTAATCTAAGAAAAAGCACATGGGCCACCAGGACACAATCGATACCCCTGGACTTAACTACTTTTTATTCTTCTGAACTGAGAACAGTTTTAGTGCTTGTTTTTTCCAAGCCTGAGTTTCTTAAACAGTGCTCGAGTAGGACTGTTGTTTCAAAGGGAGGAATAACTACAGTGGAAATGTCAACTTAAGATGCAGATTCAGATACAAATACCGATCCATATGTGGATATAGAAGCCCAAATAATTAGATTAAAAGTAAGCAGCAATCCAGATTTGTAGAATATGTGTGTAAATAGTGGTTAGTGTTAATACAGAATGTATTTTTTGTTATTTTTTTTCCCATTGGTGTTCACATGATGGAACAAAAAGGGATTTTCTTTTCTTCTTTTCTTCCCCTGCATAATCAATTCTTTAAGAAGCTGTGAGAACTGGATGGTGTCTTTAGCCTCTGAATGCCAGCCAGCACACTGGGGACAGTTAAATAATAAATAATAACAAATACTGGATTTATTGACTCTGGAACCCTTGAATCAATCAATTAATCATGATATTATGGCAAGATCAAAGGGATAAAATTCTAAAACTGACGGCAAGATGCAAATAGATAAGTCTCCCAGCAGGAGTAATTGCAAACCATTTCGATCAGATAAAAAATGATGATCAATTATGCTCTTTAGGGTCCAATAACTTAGGTTTATTTAAATGCCATGAAGTACATCCTTCTAGGATCTAATGATCTCCTAAATATCACTTGCTGGGATAAAGCATTGCAGTCCACTCGTTCTCATAACTGAAGCCACCAATTCAGAATGGAACATACCATCTACACTTGAAAGGACAATTTCCCTACAAGTGTCCCTTTGCAACATACTATTTCGGCAAGTCTTACAATCAGACCCATTTCTCCTGTTTGCTTTGAAATTAACTTTCCTTTTCCCAGCCCTTGAACATGGGTTAGGTGTTCAAGTAAGAGGTCTTATGTGAACATTTTGATCAATCTCCAAGAAATAAGGTAGTTGGTCCAAAGAAAAAGAGTGAGTCATCACATAGAGAAATAAGCCCCAGGTCAGAGCTTGCAATATGCAGTCACTACACTCAGTTATAATAGCGTGCACAAGGGTCTCCCACATGGCCATCGGACTCCAGAATAATAGTTGCTGGACATTTATGCTGGCTGTAATGGATTTGTTTTCTGGGTTTGCTTGTTCACCCCTCGAAGAGTATACTATACGTGTGGTCAATACTTGGGGGAAACTTTTCCAAGTCCTGAAGGGCTGATGTCCAGAGAACATTTGTGAGTTGTGCCAGAAGATGCAGTCTTTCCAATAGGGTACTCAGAACAACCCAAGCAGCAACCATAGCAAGAGTTTCTTTTGGATAATTAAGATGCTGTCTTCATAAAATCTACTGTTCCTATAATTCTGTAATTTCCTGACTGTACATCAGGGCATCCGAAAGTCTCATTCTCAAGGTCTTAGGAAGTCAATATTCAGGGTTGAGATCTGAACACTGCATTCTGAATACAATTAAGGGCCAGATTGAATTCATTCATGCAACAATATTTGCTGAACATGAACTGTGTGCTAGATACTGTAGATTAAACAGGAATAGAATTTGATCTTTGTACTTAGGAATTAATGGAACCATCTCTTAGAGTTGAGTGGTATTTTGACATCCATTATCTCCTGTGATCAATTAAACCACCCTGTGAAGGATGTATCGTATTTTAAGATAAGTACAGTGTAGCTCAGAGGGATGGAGTGGTTTGCCTGAGGTTCTTTCATTAGTGCCAGAACATGGACTTAACAGAGTTCTCCTGCTTCTTCTAAACCATAGTGTCTAA
Source organism: Tarsius wallacei (assembly GCA_963574415.1). Lineage (NCBI taxonomy): Eukaryota > Metazoa > Chordata > Mammalia > Primates > Tarsiidae > Tarsius > Tarsius wallacei. The sequence goes on along the minus strand of CAUYQG010228714.1, from coordinate 9,773 downwards.
GTTTCCTATGAGTCTCTTCCACAAATTAAGACAGAGAGACTACACTATTTTGTCAAATTCTGTTCTCTCTCTCTCTCTCTCTCTCTGAAAAGTCCATGTCTTATATATAACCAGAGTTTGGAAGTGAAGAATTAGGACTTTAATTTCAGGGATTCATCGACTCCATCAAACGTCTTGGGACTTTGGTAAACCAGTTGCCTTCCCTATCCTGGCACACCCTCCATTCTGGTGGTGATTTTATCCCTAAGGGCTTCCTGGTGTTAGTCTTCCATGACCTGCCTGAATATTAGGATCTGGGAGTGATTTAAAGACCCTTTATTCCTCCTTTTATAGTTTGTCCCTCCCGGTATCTGTTTTCCAAAGGCCTTTCCAGAGTCACAGTGATTAGCTATCAGTGTCTTCTAGGCATCTCTAGCCCTTCTCTTCCTGAGCCAACAGCATCACAGCTCTCTTCCTGGTGGGTCCCTCACAAGGACCCCTGTGGAGTCCTCTCGCAAGATGCTGGGAGAACAACATCTTCTAGGATGAACACCAGCTAACCTCTTCTAGGTTAAATTGTGTCCTCTTAAGATTTCATATGTTGAAGTCTAACCCTGAGCACCTCATAATATGACCTCACTGGAAATAAGAGTCATTACGATAATAATTAGTTAAGTTAGGATACATCACACTGGAGTGGGACGGGCCTTTAATCCAATATGACTAGCGTCCTTACAAAAAGGGGAAATTCAGACCACATATACACCCAGGGAGAACCCCATGTGAAGCTGAAGGCAGAGGGAGGGTTGAGGCAGTTGAAATCAGTGAGTGCCAAAAACTGTCAGCAAGTCACCAGAAGCCAGGCATGAGGCAGATTCTTTCTTTTAGTTTTTGGGGGGTTGGAGTCTCACTCTGTCGCCCAGGCTGGAGTGCAGTGGCACGCTCATGGCCACTACAGTCTTGACCTGCTGGGCTCCGGTGATCCTTCCGCCTCAGCCTTCCAAGTAGCTGGAACTACAGGCGCACACTACCACGCCCGGCTAATTTTTGATTTATTGTAGAGATGAGGGCTCGCCAAGTTGCCCAGGCAGGCCTCGAACCTGCGGGCTCAGGCAATTCACTCACCTCGGCCTCCCAAGGCGCGGGATTACAGGCTGAGCTGCCGAGCCCAGCCAGATTCTTTCTTATAACTTCAGGCCGAGCCAACCCTACCAGCTTCTTGATTTTGGACTTCTAGTGATTAGAACTTTGAGACAACACATTTCTATTGTTTAAGTTACCCAGTCTGTGGCACCATAGCAGCAGTACAAGCAAACGAATACACTCCTTATATGATGAAACAGGCTCAGAGAGAAAAGCACCTCACTTTGCTCAGGATGACAGCCCCTTAATTCTTGCTGTTAATAGAAAAATGCCTACTCATATCTTTCTACATGATGCTATGAGTCTTCCTCAAGTGACCAAGTAGTTCTGCCAGTTGCCCACAACTTTACATAAATGACCTGGACATTGGTCATCACTTCCCCCCATCTGTGTGTTTTTAGGGCTTGCACATAGTATCCACCAGGGTAGTGGTCCCCAACCTTTTGGGCATCAGGGACCAGTTTTGTGGAAGACAATTCATCTGTGGACTGGGGGCAGGGTGAGAGTTTCAGGATAATTCAAGTGCTTAACATTTATTGTGTACTTTATTTCTATTATTATTACATTGTAATATAAAATGAAATAATTATACAACTCACCATAATGCAGAATCAGCAGGAGCTCTGAGCTTGCAACTAGATGGTCCTTTCTGGGGTGATGGGAGTCAGTGACACCCAAAGTGTGTTGCTTATGTCCAGTCTACTCTGTAATCTCACTTTGGTTGCTGTCAAGGCAGAAAACTGTGCTTCACAAAGATAGGATGTTGGAAGTGGAAGCAGGATTTTCAGTGCTGATAGGACAGGAGGTGGAGCTCAGGCCATCATGTGAGTGATGGGGAGTGGCTGGTTGCTGTCAAAGCTTCACTTGCTTACCTGCCGCCGACTTCCGGCTGTGTGGCCCAGTTCCTAACAGGCATGACCCGGTACAGGTCCGTGGCCTGGGGAATTGGAGACTCCTGCACCGTGGCCTTTCTCTTATACTCAATCCCACAGGTTTTTGGCTACTTGAGTTTTTCTAATTTTTGAGTTGGAGTTTCACTCCGTCACCCAGGCTGGAGTGCAGTGGCACACTCACGGCCACCCCAGCGTCAACCTGCTGGGCTCCGGTGATTCTTCTGCCTCAGCCTTCCACATAGCCGGAACCACAGGTGCCTGCTACCACGCTCGGCTAATTTTTGGTTCTTTGTAGAGACGAGGTCTCACCAAGTTACCTGGTCTGGTCTTGAAGCTGTGGGCTCAGGCAATCTACTCCCCTTGGCCTCCCAAAGTACTGGGATAGTAGGCTTAGCCACCGAGCCTGGCCTACTTGAGTTTCTAATGGCAATTATGGAAGTCTCAGTGTCCTCATTGTAGGAGGAAGGAGAAAGGCATGCTCTGATTTGCAAAACCTGTTACTAATTGAGATGCTACCTTCCTCCCTGCTGAAAATACCCTGAAGTGTCCTTAATTTCCTTTCCAAACTCAAGTCATTGCCTTCTCCCTTCGTGTCTACTTATTCATTCATTCATTCATCCATTAAACATTTATCAAAGACCAACTGCATGTTGTCAGTATAAAGAAGTGATCTGTTGACCTGTACTTGCAGAGTTCAAAGTCTAGTGGGAAAGACACTCAAAGTCTAGTGGCAGAGTCAGACATGGAAAGAATTATTCCGTAACAAGCCCATTGGTAGACTATTCACCAAATGGGGCCAGAGCCAAAAGTGGCGAAGTGTCCTTGAGAGGAAAGTTTTGGAAGTCTTCACAGAGGAGGTGGTTTTTGAAGTATGATATCAAATTGATAGCAAGTGGGGGAAAGATGGCATAGAGACTCAGGATGGGAAAGGATCCTAGGCAGAGGGGACAGGTGGTAGGCTCCGTGCCTTAAAAAAAACCTGACTCCATTTGGCTAGAGTGTATATAGGATGAAATAAAAGTTTGGCAGGAGATGAAGCTCAAAAGTAAGGTTGGGCTGGCTGGGCCCGGTGGCTCACACCTGAAATCCCAGCACTTTGGGTGGCGGAGGCAGGAGGATTGCTTGAGCCCAGGAGTTTGAGGTAGTGAGACCTCATCTCAAAAAAAATAAAAAATAAAAATAAAAGATACATAAATAAAAAAACTGAACAATTTGGAAAAAAAATGAGGTTGGCGATTGATAGTGGATGGTTGTCTACACTTTGAGAGGAGCTTGAAGCATAGAAAGCCACGGAAGGTATTTATGTTTTGGAGTGTTAAGGTCAGATTTTAAAATGCTCACTCTGGTGCTAGAGTGACACCTGATTTCGAGAAGACAGAGAGGACCAAGGCCAGAGGCCGGTAGAGAGCCCATATTTCTTGAACTGAAACTTAGAACATAGTTCCGCAAGTGCTAATGTGGTTACAGACACCACAGGACAGGCATTTAAAACTGGGGTCTGCTTTAGAGACAAGCTCCCAAACTGAGTTTTTTCTTCCACTGTCACACCACAGCCATCACCTGCACAGAAGAGGACTTCTGTGACCAAATGTGGGGGTCGCTCCCCCCCCACCAAGCCGCGGACACCAGCTCAGTGTCCTCTAATTCAATCCTACACTAGCTACCTGAGATCGTGTCAGAACCCACAGGGCGAGGGCTCAGTCCCACAAGACCGGTCCCTCACTCCACCTGTTACAAGTGGGGCCTCTGGAACTTCTGAATTTGACTTCAAGTTGGGGTCCCCACGACCCCTTCTTTGGGTCTGATTAACTTGTAGAAGTGGCTCACAGAACAAGGAAACATTGAAGTTTATTGCAAAGGATACGGATGAAGAAACACGTAGGGTGAGCCATGCTGTGAGAGAAGGGGCTCAGAGCTTCTCCACGTGTTCAGCTATCCAGAAGCTCCCTGAACCTAGTTCTCTTGGGTTTTTATGGGAGCTCTGTGACGCCAGCATTCCTTAGCGCATGCAGCGGGACCCTCCCTGGGGAGAGTTTGAAGATCCATCATCAGAAGTGTGGGTAGATCAGAGTCCTGCCTTGGGGTGGGTGAAAGGAGGGCAGAAGGAGGCCTGGGAGATTGTTTCTGAGGCCTAACACGCCCGACGTTGTAACAAAAGACTGTCGCCAGGGCTGTCGAGTGATGAACCGGGGACCGTGGAGGAAAACCATCATCTACAGCACAACATGACAGGATCATTTACAGTAGCTATAGCTCAGGGCTATGCAGGAAAGAGAGAATGAAAGTAAGTCAGGGCAGTGTCAATCGGAACGGGAAGAAAGGGAGGCATTTAGAAGTTAAAAACAACAGAATAGATGACATAGTTAATATGGGAATCAATAAGAAACAGGAATCAAAGGTGGCTTCCAGATCTTTTATCTGTCCATAAAGAGAATGGCAGGTGGGGATACCAAGAAAAGGAAAAAAACAGAGGAATAAATTTCCTGAGAATGCTAATGGGTTTCATTTAGGAAATACTGAGTTTGATGTATTCATAAAGGTTATCTAGGGAGAGATACCTATAGGTAGTTAAAAATACTGGACAGGAGCTCAGAAGAGATTTAAAGATAATGATTATAACAATAACAACAAGATAATATCATTAATTTATTGAACTCATGATCATCCAGACACTGTTGCTGAGTCCCTTGTGTGCATCGTTTCATGTAGTTCCTTCAATAGTCCTGGGAAGTGTTATCTTGATCTTATAGATGCTAAAGCAAGCACTCACAGCTAGTGGACGAGTTAGGATTCCAGTCGAGTCTGCCTGACCTCAAAGCCTGTGTTCCCAACTCTTCCCTTCTGTGACCTCCACTGCATGCGTGTCTGTGATCGTGTCAGCTAGAGCAGGCTACATGGCACCTGTCCGGGGAAGGAAATTCGTAAGTGTCTGAACGAGGCTCTGGGATGGCACGGAAGTTAGCTAGCCAGGAAAACAGGAGTTGCACACTTGATCGAAACACGCCAACAGATAATAGGCACCACTAATGTGGGTAAAGGACCAACTTGAAATGCAGAGTCAGCTGCTAGTACATGAAGTGGGAGACACAGCAGCCATCTCCCTTTCAGGGGGAAAAGTTTCCCTTACATCCCACAGGGGCTCCTGTGGAAGATGGTTCCATCGAACTGGGCGAGAATTCCTTTGGGCGTGAAGTTTTCCAAGGCTCTGTTTGTGATTCTCATTAGGTGGTATGTATTTTTTTTGTTGTTTTTCTGAGTTGGAATCTCACCCTGTCGCCCTGGCTGGAGTGCAGTGGCACACTCACCGCCACCACAGCCTCTACCTGCTGGGCTCAGGCAATCCTTCTGCCATAGCCTTCCAAGTAGCTGGGACTGCAGGAGTGCACCGCCACGCCTGGCTAATTTTTTGATTTATTGTAGAGACGAGGTCTCGCCAAGGTGCCCAGGATGGTCTCAAACGCCTGGGCTCAGGCAATCCTCTTGCTTCAACCTCCCAAAGTGCTGGGATTACAGGTGTGAGCTGCTGTGCCAGTAGTATGTACTCTCTTGACCCTTCCTACCCCCCGGCAGTTTAGAAGATGAGCTGCAAGCTTGCCTGCCCTAGGAAAAGCAACAAATAATAACCCCACTACTTTCCTGAAAAATGGGAAAACTGAAAGCTGATTTTCCGGATCAATTTTCTTGGTGTGTAATCCCGGGAAGCCAGAAGGCCCAGGCTTCACATCTGCCTGACGTCTATTTCTGCGTTCCCTATTCCATCCACCTGGGGCAATAGAATGAAACGCACAACACCAAGTCCCTTGGAAAGGGTCGATTTACTAGGGATGCAGTGGATGAGGAGGAGGAGGATGAGAAGAAGAAAATGAAGACGAGGAGGGAGAGAAGGAGGAAGAAGAGGAGCAGGAGGAGAAAATGAAGAAGGGCCATAAACTCATTCTCTGTGCGTCCTTGACTTTCAGGGATACGGCTGGTAATATACCTGATGGCAAATTCTCCCCTTGCTTGTTCAAAGGCATATTAGAGGATGCAAGTTAGTCTCCAGGAGGCATCCGAACAGGCAGATTTAGATGCACATTGTAGCCCCTTTCTCTGGGACTCAGACTTAATCTTCTAATGGTTTTTCCCCTGACTCCTATTTTCCTGAAAGTCACTCTATCAGAAAAGTGTTTTCTTCTTACAAACTTTTTTTACTCTCAAGCTTCCTTTTTTTGAAGTGCATCTGCAGGTTCCTTTGATTCAATTGCTTTATATAGTCTAGAGGCCTAACTACTCCAGGTGGCCCCCAGCCAGAAGCATTCCCATCACCTAGGAGCTTGTTAGACATGCAGGCTTTTGGCCCGGTGCGGTGGCTCGAGCCTGTAATCCTAGCACTTTGGGAGGTCAAGGCAAGAAGACTGATGGAGCCTAGGAGTTCGAGACCAGCCTGGCCAACATAGCGAGACATAATTTGTATAAAAAAGTTAAAAAATTAGCCGGGTGTGGTGGCATGTGCCTGTACTCCCAGCTACTTGGGAGGCTGAGGTGGAATGATCGCCTGAGCCCAGGAGGTCAAGGCTGTAGTGAGTCATGACTGTACAACAGCCTGGGCGACAGAGTGAGACTCTGGCCCAAAAGAAAAAAAAAGAAATACAGAACTTTGGTATCTACCTCAGGCCTACTGAATCGGAGACTGCCTTTTAAAAATGTGTCAGGGGATTTGTATGCACACTAACATTTGACAAACACAGACTGAGAGGATTCAAATTCCGTAATATGAGAAAATAAAATATTATGGCCATCAGGAGCGACCGAAACTTCTCGTTAACTTTCATTTCACCACTAGATTTCCTATCTGTGAAACACATAAATATACATTCTTCCTTCCTCACCTTTCAAGACAAGAGACTCACAATTTCTGAAACTCTCTGAGCAGGCAAATCACCAAAAATCAGGTTTGCACTTTGAGGATGTGAATTCGTGATTTAGATTTGTTTTTCCCATTCAAATGTATATGTCTAAAATTCTACTAAGGTTACCAGGTGATTCTTAAAAACCCAGGGCAGATTTTCTCTGAGAAGAAAAAGGACATGTCCTATAGTCAAGCAATGACAACCAAAGGAATGATTGAAAACAAATAAGCATTTTCTTTTTGGGTCCAGACACATTTTATAGGATCTGAGGTGTGAGTCATCAACCGCTGAAAAGCCAAGATCAACCAATCAAAATATGAGTGAATAAGCAAGGAAAATAAGCAGGCTGAGTGCCGCCACAAAATAAAGGAGGTGGGAGGTGAACCCTACTGCATGCAAAATGTCAAGCATTGGGTGGATTGACAAGAAAAGTGGGTTCCATGTGTATGCCACCGGGAAAAAAAGCCAAGACTGAGATCTTGCTATGACATTTCTGCGTAGATGACAAAGAATTAAGGCAACTAAAGTTTGAAAGAAACTGGAAGCAGGAATTTGAATTTCAAGTTGGGCCTTGATGTAAGTCAGTCAAGATTTACATACCAGGAACACTGGGAGGGTTTGGAGTTTTGGTCCGGCACTGGGGATTCAGGGGCCCCTCAGCCCCCAGTCTTCTGAATAAGTTGCTGTGATTCCACCAGGAGAAGCCCTCATTTTAAAAAATCATTTTTGTCACACAGAATAATGTCAAGCCTAAAGACATTTACATAAATGTCAGTGTTGTCAAGAAAATATCTTAAAAGATGGGAATACCTTTGTGATTTTTGTGTTTTGATGAATCTGTTATTAAGAATGTGCCTCAAAGAACATAAAATCTTTCAAGGTCCTGGATCAAGAATGATTTTTACAATTGACTTGGCTTTTGGGGAAAAGGAATTGAGGCCTTATGAAAATTTAGGTTCATATAATTAAGGTTAGCTTGGAAATACCAGTTGAAGTTCTGAAACTCTGTGACCTGTGGCTTTGATGTGCAATTGCCGCTTCCTTTTCTGTACCTTCCATAGTAACAACTTATTATTTTATAGTAAATTTATTCACTGAAGCAGTAGAAACTACAGCACTGATAGGTCACTTTGATTGAATGAGTGTTTTTATTTTAATTCAATAAGCAAATTAAGGTCAGATTTCTTGCCACGAGCAATGTTTGTCTCGCTATGATATGAATATAATATGTTACGTGTGAGCTCTTGTGCTTCTTTTAAAAAAGGGTATTTCTTTTAAAAACCCCCACTTTCTTTTCCTGACCTTTGTGTTCATTTCATGACGAAAATAGAATTCTATAACTGAATAATTATAACACATTTTAAACAACGTTGAACTATAATTGTGAATATTATCTCTTAGTTCCACAGATGATTAATCTTGCTTTGAATCATAGTGACCTGGGCTTTTTTTTTTCCTTCTCCAATTAAATTAGTGTTTTATAGGCTTTACAATCAGCAAAACACCTACACATATGTACAAATTACATGTATTGCCATACAAGTATATGTGAGTGCATGTGACTGTATGTCAACATTTCCCCGGGTCAGTAGTTATTTGAGCCTGAAGGTTTCTGGTATTTACGATTCTCAGTCTTTGAGGAACGGATACTTATAGTCACTGGAGTCTTTCACTTCCTTTTGGTGAAAATAACTGGAAACTCTGGGTTAATTTTGTGATCTAGGGTCATGGTCCTCACATTTCAGTGTGTGTATCAATCAAGATCCAAGTTGGAGAGAGAACCAAGACTGTAATTAGAACACAGAAAGTTTAATATAAAGAATGACTAGCTATTAATGGGACGTGACCTCTAAGGGATTAAAAAAACTCCAAACTCTAAAGAAAAATAAGAATGGCAGATACAGGGAACCGCCACTATTGTTGGCGTTGAGGTGGAGTATATGGGGAAGGAACACATTTGAAAGGAGATTCTTCCTTCCCCACCATCCTCACAGCTGAGGCCTCTTAGGAGAGGGTGGAAGTGAGGTCCACTGGGTGGTGAAGAAGGTCACCAAGTTGCCACAGCCGGGGGAGTGGGGTGAGTGTTCCATGCAGGAGCATCAGCAAAGACCTTGCAGAGGCTTAAGAATTTAAACTCATGCAAATATTAGAACTTTGATACTGCTTTGTGAACATCTAGCTTTCAGTGGGAGCTTTTATAGATGCTGCAATAATAGGAAAATGTCTTACATTTGTGTAAAACTTTGCACAGAATGTTTTCTCACTCAAAACTCACAGGTCTGTATGCTTGAATATGTTTTCTCCTGCCATTTTCCAAGGATTAAGGCCAAGTTTCCCAGAATGATTTACATGCTTTCAGCTCATGGATCCAGCTCATTTCTGGACTCTTTTCTCATGTTCCAATTTCTAAAATCTATGATAGACACTCTTTTCATCAATCTCCATTTTACTTTCTTATCGATTTACAATACTCCCCATTCTTTCTGTAAAACATAATGACTGAAGTCTATAGCTTGCAAAGCATACTTGGTTAGCAGAGCACTCCCGGGTATGCCCTGGGATTCTGCTTCTATCAGTTAGTTGAGTTGTATGCTCAAAGAATTGGGTGTGTGTGTGTTTCCAAATCTATCTCAGTTAAATTTATTATATTGCCATGATTTAATTAAAGAGAATGTAAAGCATTGAAATACTAGTGCAGAAAAGAGAATTGTATATTTAAAAAAATACAGAGCCGGGCTCGGTGGCTCAGCCTGTAATCCCGCGCCTTTGGGAGGCTGAGGTGAGTGGATTGCCTGAGTCCACGGGTTCAAGACCCACCTGGGCAAGCGAGACCTCATCTCTACAATAAATCAAAAAATCAGCCGGGCGT